>JAUEKZ010164992.1:0-14525 GCA_031471865.1 Melibe leonina | reverse complement strand
CAAGTTTTGATGATGTGTGTGTTCATGTTTAGGTGTTCATCCATGTAAAAGCCAAGATTTCTTATTGTCTTAGTGCTTTGAGTTCATACCATAGGTCTATATCATGCTTTCGGGTAACATTGTACTCACCGCATTGATGACATTTGCTCGTCCTCAAAGAAATAATGGTTATCAGAACAATGCTAACACTGGTTAGCCCGTCATCATTTTATTATTTTAGAAATACCTTGGTTTATCTCTATGAGGAGGCGCGGTGGCACCGGGTTCGATTCCTACCAGTGGCACTTCGGTTTTTCTTTGGCAAGGAAAATTTGCTCTAACTGCTTCACCCCACTCACGTATAAAGTGGGTAACAACTCAGCGTCCTATCCAGAGGGTGACAATTATTGTCATTTATCTGCTTCACGCTACAAAAACCGGGATAAGCTCCGGGTCTATGGGCCATTAGGCTCTAATGGACTTACTTTTCACATATCTCTACGAGCAGCACGTTAATTTATCTAACAAAAAACTTGAAATGCATTTTAAGGGACGTTATACATATAACAAACAATCCTTATCTTCATTACATACTGGTGAAAAAGGTTAATATTTTACGGCATGAAGAAGACAAAGACAAAATAACATCAGCGTTTCAATGAAAATGGTTATAATGATTCGAAAACGATGTACTTTGTCTGTCTCATCCATAGCTCTCGAAACTAAATAAAGGTCGAGTATGCACAGTTTGTCTAGATGGCAAGTGACCCTCATAGTTTCATGCCTAGTGTATATAATGGGGAATGACCACTGATAGGAAGTACAGAACAATACAGAGATCGGGATAAAGGAGAAGAGAAGTTTTTGTTGAAAGATACGAAACAAAAGTCTTAAACATCCAATAGACAAGCAAACAAACAGAGACACGACATCATTTGTTTCTAATAAAATCCTGACTTAGAAAGCTAACACGTCATAGAATTGAGCACAGCTTTAGAGGAAAAGTTCAACAACGTCCAGGGACACATTCTGAGTCTAATGATAGATTAATGCCATTTTTTTCCTTTAACAATCGATATTGGCCTCTGTGGTAGGGACCGAATCGACAACCTTCAGAACAGAATATAATACAACGCCTCTTCAACTTACAACTGAACCAACTAACTATTGACTCAGTCCTGAAGAGGCCTTGCAAATCAGCTCTTGGCCTGTCTGTAAGCCCTTTAGAGCCTACCGTCTCATAGAGCCGGAGCAGATCTCGATGTTCGTAGAGTGTCAAGCAGTAAGTAACATGATTGCCACCCTCTGGGCAGATCCACGAACTATCGCATATTACATTTTAAATCCATTGAGGGCCTTGGTACCTGTTTGTACACCTTGCTGGAGTGAGGCAATTGGAGTAAATAATATCACTGTCCAAAGAAACACAGGAGTGCTCCTGGCAGGAATCGAACCCAGCACCACCGGAGTTCTGTGCTTCCGGTTCAACTACAGCGCCCCCTATCGTTATATCGCACGTGAAATTCCTTCCACGGGTTTTGAGGAGGATGAGCGATTTACGAGTTTCTGGAAAGTACATAATCAGGATGAAGGTCGTGAGGCCGATGGAGAAAATCAATCAAAGATGGTAGGGGAACCGGCAAGTGGCTAGGGAAACCATAGAAATTAAGTGCGACGCAAAAGCTAGTTATTCCTAGGTATAAATGAATGGATACAAGGTTAGGGATACAACTGTGATCTTAGAACTACCTGACCTTCCTACGCTTCGTGCACTGGAAAGATACAATTATTGTATTTAATAACTATAATCAGGGCGCCCCCTCGCAGTAATGGGAGAGCGTGTAATCATTTCAGAGAGAGGCAGAAAGATGTTGAAGCCATACGGGGACGGAGAGAGGTTGAGGGGGCAGAAAGAGAGACAACTATCAATGGAGGGGGGATGGGGAGCTTGAACTTGAAGAGAGCGAGATGGGAACGGACTAACACACAGACACAGACAGGAGAGTGGGATTTTGAGAGAGAGTGAGAGAGAGAGAGAGAGAGAAATAGAGAGTAGAGAGGAGAGAGAGAGTTAATGAAATAAGGATACAGTTTGCAAACTGAATGAGAAGGCTCTAAAAACGGAGCGTTTGGCGCGGACGACCGAGAAACATGTAAATTGATGAAAAACAGACTACCAAATGAAAAACAAATATACATTCTAAAATAGTTGGTAACAGACAGACAGAAAGATTGAACGAGAGAATAAGAGGAGGAAGGAACTGATACAAATTGAGAAGAAGCGAAATGATCTTACATGTCTAAATTTTCAGGTTGATGCAACTTGAAAAAAAAGGAAAAAAATCGAATAGAAAAAGCAGGTAGTGCGATAATTGCTTTTTGCTAAGCATACTCATGACTCATTATTGTAGGACCAGTTTGCTGACTAGAATAGCAAGCTTAGTGGAATATCTCCCCCCGTCACAGCACAACCTTTAAACACTAGCCATTTTTGCTGATATCTCGCCATGCTCTCGGTGATATGAGAACAGTGCTGACAGGTTAACTCGATATCATCATACTGTGACTGAGGGAAATATTTCATTAAACCCTTCCTTTATAGATGCGTGGCAGTATGTTAACCCTTTCACAGCGAGGTCTGACTCTAACCGGACTGACAATCTTTACAATTTACATTTTATTACAGATAAATCAGATTACAGTAAACAAACGTATGTCAAACGCCTAAATTGCAGGCATTTGGCATACATATGTCAGATCCCTGATATCTGGAATAACTACAGACAAATCTTGAAACATTTTGATAGCTAGTTAGTAGTTTGTTTAGAAAAAATCTTAGCATTGAAAGCGTTAACTGATCTTTCGAGCGGCATCTTTATTATTGTCTTAAATTATGTGGGGTTTTTTTCAAAGGGCATTAGACATGCGACAACCATAGAACTATCCAGTGAAACTAATGAACTTTATGAGATAGGGATTCTTGGCTGTGGTCTTCTAGGGTCAACGCACTTCTTCTCAGAGCACAATCAATTCTCCTTTTGTGTGGGGTCCGCAGGAATTGAGTGGAAGTGGTGTGGGGGAGAGGGAGTGTGGGTGGATGTGTGCGGGATGCTTGTGTGTGTCTGTGTTATATGTGTGTGGGGTGTACGTGTGTATGTGTGTGTGGTTGTATGTATGTGTGAGTGTGTGTATGTATGTTTGTGTGTATGTGTATGGGTGTATATGTTTCTGTGTGTGCTTTTATGTATGTGTGTGCGTATGTGTGTGTATGTGTGTGTGTTAGAGGGGCCGTGAGAGTGTGAGATTGGCATTCCACGATGCATCACGGGAAGCCAAGAACATGAGATCAAGGTAATGAATCCCGAAGCCCATACGAGTCTTAAGTGCAGACTGGGAGGGGCGTATTGTCATTAGGGTGTGCAAATAAGGCGTGATGATGAGTTAATTCAGAGGGTGAGGTGACCGAACTGGTTGCAACACAACATCGAGCCGGAGGCGACTTGGTTCGACTCCTATCAAGCCCAAGGCGGCTATGGAGGCGTATGTAGCACTGATATCCACGAATTGTGCTCATCGCGCTTCGGACTTTTTATTTCTCCCAGTCAACAGCAAACATTGAAACATAAAGGACAAGTCAAGCGCCTGTAAGGCGTGTTACAATTTCCTTATGGGGCAATGAAATGGCTGTATGGAAGGTCATGGACCCAAGTATTTTTTTTAATCTGTTCCTGAAAGGGATCTAACATTCAGCACAACAATATGATGCTCTATCAACTGAGCTAATGCGCCTAAGATGTTGGAACATCAGGCACCAGGCGCCCGGGAACTTTGGGATCATTGCTAAGACGTATTGACCAGTGATACTAGGGAAGATATTCTAGTGAGCCTTCCATTTATCTCTCTGTGGCAAACATGTTTATCAATTTTTGAGTAGACAGCTCCGTATTTGAGCTGACGTAAAATTGTGTTGAAAAAGGCATTACGCGGTCAGCAACCTGTCCAAAGTCTACCAACCAATCACAACCACAGAGCAGAACAATATGTTGTCGAAGCTGAGAGATTTGATCAGCGTTGGAGACAAAACGTTTTAAAAGTAACTAGGCAAACTTTAGAAAGAGCATTTCTACTAAACGTCGTCCGATCAGGTCTTTATACTTAGCCTTAGTTTTCTAAGTAGTGAAGAAAATGAATTCAGAATGGTGAAACCTGCATTAGGTGCTATTGTTTGTCTAAAATCGTTTCTTTTGATTTCAAAGTAAATGTAGGGGCGGTCTATTTTCTCCTTGCAAGTCAAGCTTATTCCCTACTAAATATCTCGATGAGTTAGGACATGTTCGATTTCAGAAGAATTTTTTTTTTTTCTTTGACGGAAATTCCATTTGTCTGTCATTTAATTGTTTCCGTCTTTGTATGGCAATTGAAGCCGATGATTCGAAATCGAACTTGTTACCCATGGCTCTGTGCTGCGTCGATACAAGTTCGGCAACAGCGACTCTTTTATTAAATTCTAAATCTCAATCTAAATCAAAAACTAAATCTAAATCTAAATCTATATCTAGGGCGGATTGGCTCTGAAGAGTAGCCCCTCTCCAAATCCAGCCTGTTCTTGTGGCTGGCAGAAGTCTAAGTCTCTAACCATTCGTTGTGCCGGCATTTGTGAGATGACTTTGTAAGCTTATGGTAGTAAGCTAATTGGTCGGTAGTTCTTGATCTCACCCGTGTCACCCTTCTTGAGTGTGACTTAACATGAGTAAAGCATTTATAAAACCTGTATCACGAGTGTGGGGGGGGGGGTGTGGGTGGGTATGTTTGTGTGTGTGTGGGTAGGTGAGTGTGGGTGGGTGTGGGTGTGTGAGTGTGTGTGTGTGGGGGTGTGTGGGGGTGTGTGAGTGTGGGGGGCTGGGTGTGTGTTCGTGTGTGTGTGTGTGTGTGTGTGTGGGTGTGTGTGGGTGTCATTCCTAGATTTGATGACTGCACATACCGTCGGCAATGATCGATTAAGGCACAATATCCGATACGCCTGGCACCGAAAAGAAAACTGAACACTTTAAATCCTTAAACGTCTTTGCACAAGCCCGTTGTGAACAGACAGGAAATGAACTTTGATACACCAGAGCAGCACGCAGACGTAATGGCCCCATATGCTTGATTAAAGAGAAACAAGATCTACAGACAAAAAGTAAAAAGTGACTATTTCATTTCGCTCGCTATCATAATAACAGCAATTATCCTTTTCCGTCGTGGCTTTTATTACCCGAGTAGGAGTCACACTCACGGCACGTCCTGTCACACAGAGCAAAAACGGATTTGAAAAATACAATCAATCTGAAGACAAGAAACGTTCAAAGTCTGGCATATTTAATCGCAGGCTTTAAGGACACCGTGAACTTTCTGTGGAGTATTAAAAAGATAATTTTAAAAAATTCTTAAACCAAGCAAACAAAAAAGAGCAAAGTACATTGTATTTGTATATGTATGTATATATATTATTTTTGTTGTTGTTGTTATTGTTTTGTTTTGTTTTTGTGAGGATTTTCTTGCAAATAAATTATTGTTCATACTACCTGTTTGTAAACATATCCGATCAAAAATAATATTCTGGTTTTTTTTCCACTAGACCACCAAAGCCTGAATAAAAACAAGCCATGTAATGCTAGTGGCGATCTCTAATTGTTATTGTTCGTTGCAAGCATGTGTTTTTGTCCTCATTGTCTATTGAATAAATAAACTTGAAACTCTATAGACGAAATTACAATTTTAGCTCTCGAAGACACACAGACATTTGTTCAGGGCTGAACAAAATAATTCCTTGTTCGCCCACACCGGAAACAGGACCGTCACCAAAATTGTTGTTTCACGGGAAGGCAAATGCCGCGACAATTAAGTCGCCGATGGGCGAGAGAGTGTTAGGGTGAAGAACTTCCTGCAAGCGCCATGGTGCACTATGCAGACCGTAGAGAAGACGGCTTGTTTCGGAATTTGAAAATCCACAAAGAGAAAAAAAAATTCTCCATTTTTAGACTTGTCACTGAATTAAAGAATAGAAAAAGAAGAAAAAAACTGGACAAAGGAAAGGGCATCCACGAAGAAAAATTAAGAAATAAACGAATACTCCTAGGACTAAGGTTGTAAAATGGAAGCAATAGCGTTAGTGGGACTCAATCCCTGGAGTATCCAAATTCCGACTCTCTACAAACGTTGCATGCCTTGGTATCCATTTTGAACTACATACGTCCCGTGTGCATGGCTGCCTACAGTCAATAACTCGAATCTTCTCAGGGCATGAAGATGTCGGTTAAATGTTTGGGTACGAAGTGCATCTCTTGTTGAAGTATCTGTTGTAGGAGTTTTAAAAAATCGCAATTCCATGTTTCACATTAAACCCTCACATATCCCTCTTTTTGTACCTTAATGATTGACATGATATGCCAGAAAACGCTGGTCTATGGCAGATTATTCCATACCCCAACGAGCTAATGATTTGTTATCAATTTATTTTGAGTGGGGAAGTGTGACAATGGAAGTAAAATTTGGAAGTCCAAGAAAGAACCAAAGTACCAACGTCAGAATTTGAACATAAAACCCCAGGATGAAAAGTCTAAGAACAATTTTCACGATACAATAGTCTTCGTGACTGAGAAAGCTAATACCAACAAGACATTAGCCCCCTCCTCTCTCTCTCTCTCTCTCTCTCTCTCTCTCTCTCTCTCTCTCATTCTCTCTCTCTCTCTCTCTCTCTCTCTCACTCACTTATTCTCACTACTCGATCTCTCACTCTCTCTCTCTCTCTCACACACACACACTCACTCACTCAATCTCACTACTCTATCTCTCTCTCTATCCATCTTCTTTTTCTACTTCTTCTTCTTCAAATTGACTGACTGACTCGGCAGAGCCCTTATCCCTCCCTCTTGGTGCACTTGTGTTTGTGCGTGTGTGCGTGTGTGTGTGTAAGTTTGCTACCTCTGTTGTCCTGATGGTGAGTGGTACCTTGAGCTTGCGTTATGTAAATTAAATGGCTTTCCCCAGACATTTTTCCTCTTATCCTTGCCTGTAATGCCAAAGCAGCGACCTATATGTCTGTCTGTCTCCCTATCTAGTCTAGTCTGAAGAAGAAAACAGCCTTGACTTGTTGGTTGTGTATTTCAGATTAAAGGCAGTCTGATTCTGTCTGGTGCAGATTTACCACAAACCCAATCTCTTCCTGGAGGCGCGGTGGCCTAATTGGTAGCGACACAGCACAGAACCCGGGGGCTCCGGGTTCGATTCCTACCAGTGGCACTTCAGTTTTTCCTTGGGCAAGGAAATTCACTCCAATTGCCTCACTCCACCCAGGTGTAAAATGGGTACCAATCCACAATTTGGGTTAGGGAAAGTAATCTGCGATAGACCAGCGTCCTATCCAGAGGATGGAAACCATTGTCATTTGTCCGCTTCATGCTACAAAAACCGGGATAAGCTCCGGGTCCATGGGTCATAAGGCTCTAAAGGACTTACAATCTCTTCCTACCGGCAGTTGTGATCTTGCTTTAATCAAGGGACAAGAATCGTTACCTCTTACGGGAAATAGAGTGTTTAGGGTGGTGTAACCCTGCAAGATGTATTCAAACGAGACGATTCGTTTCGATCAAAGCTACTTGGAACTGTTGTTTCTTTGCTGCGGCTTTTTTTTCTTGCTCCGGTGATATTTTTGTTGATGTAGTTGCTGTTTTTTTAGGGGTTTTTTTTTATTTGGGGTTGTTTTGTTTTTCTGAGGTTTTTTTATTTGGGGTTGTTTTGTTTTTCTGAGGTTTTTTTTATTTGGGGTTGTTTTGTTTTTTGTTTTTGTTCATTTGTTTGTTTTAGTTTTTTTGTGTTTTTGTTGTGGTTGTTGGCTTTTGTTTATTTATCTTTTAACATATCACGGTTGAGGCGAAATCGCAACTAATAAGCAGTCTCGTCTATAGGTTCTAAAAACGGCTTATCTTTCTTCACACCAAAAAACTTCTTTCTTCGCACCAACAAACTTAAACCTTCGTCCGATTTTGATCGTTGGTGAATTTAAAACGTTCATTTTGCTTTTACTCAGTTTTGATAACAGTATATAATCATTAAAGCAGAAAAGGCCCATTGGGCAACAAGCTTCTTTATGTTTTAAATGTTTTCTGATCAAAACATTTATTTCACATTTGTCAGAAAGAGTTAATATTTACCGAATTCACGCTCATATTTCATTTATAACCCTTTCACAGAAGACTCCGAGGAGATCTTATCCAACCTTAGAAAATCGTACATAGTGATGATGATTAAAACCCTGCTGACTTCTTTTCTTTTTCAAATATAAGTTTTACTAGAGTTGATTAATATAAGAGATTTATCAATTGGTACAAAACTGGCATCAGACAGCATTTCCTCATAAACAAAATAGTGAAAACAAGGATAATTTACCGTCCGAATCTAAAGGACTGTATTTTGTACGTTCGTTCCATGCTGGCATTGATGTGAGTATTTCGGGTCAACGCATACAATCTATAAAAGTGTGAAGAAATTGTCCGTCTAAAAAAAAGGTGCCTCTGGTCTACCAACTATCTGGCATTTCCTCATCATCAGAAATGTGAAAACATAAAACAATTTACAATACCAATCTAAAAATGCACCCTCTCAGGTCAATTTTAAGGTTACGATTGAAAAAAAGAAATTGATGGTTATGTCCATTTAGTTTATGACTAACCATTATGAACCTGCAGCTTCTTCTTTCAATTTCATTACTTTTTGTTTTGTTCTCATAACGTTCCTAGAATGTCTTTTCCATTTTGTTTGAATTTGTAATAACTCTATTTGCTTAATGCAACCCTTTCCTGTGCTTTTAAAGGCTTCAGGCATAATATAATGCTCTTTAAATATATGATATGATATGACATGATTATGAGGTCTGTTTCTAACCAAACAAAATAATATGCAAAACATTCAAGATTCACGTGTTTTTCTGCTAGATAATAAGATTTCAGATATCACGGAACTCTAATGTATCTGGTATAAGAATACGTACTTTTCCAAGATTTTGCATGTTTCAGTTGGGTTGGAATCTGACATTGCCGTGAAAGGGTTAATACTCACACTATTATAATCCGCTTTGTTGGTGCGGCGAAATTTGGACAAGGCTTCCGTTAACAATTCAGGTTAAGACATCTTGAAGATTTTGATGTCCTTAGCAGTGAAAGGGTTAAGAACCTTTTATGCACATTGACCCCACGCGTACACGACGGACGGTGTTTGGTCGATTTGTGTGAAAGGAGCCTAGGATTTGTAAAGAGTTTATTTTTGCTGTTGACATTGTCTGTCTCGACCCTAATTGCCTTCCTTTATATTAGAAGCCATCGTGTAAAAAAAATTGCTGTATCTGTTTCCCCCTACACCTCCTCAATATGTTCAGGGTCGAGGTTTGGGATCCCGGGAGGACATTCATAATTTGCTATTTCATTGTGAATCAAGGATTCAATTTAATGATGCATTCAGGCTCTGTCAATTATCAAGACGCCCACCAAGAGTATTGCCGATGGAATTAAAAAGTTTGGGGTTTGATAAATAATACAATAATACTGTAATAAATAGCTATTTTTTTAAAAAAAGCTATGTCAAGCATCATTTAGAGTGAATTCAGGTTAATAATGCATTTATATTTTGTCAATTATCGAGAGCATTGCCGATGGTGCTTTGCCAAGCATCATTGGCAGTGACACAAGTTTAAAGGGTTCTGGGGTGTGCAAGATCCTATACTACCGGGTTGTGTTAGAATTTCGTTGGGCTTATCAAGGTAATGCACTCTATACTACTTTGGTCTTGGTACATTCATGGCGCTGCAATGCGTCTGCCGCTTGGAATGATAACGGGGCTATAATTCTCTTTATCACACCCCCTGCAGTAATGATAAAGAGCGGTTGCTAGGTGCATTTATAGGCCCATAATGCACGCTTGCATATTGCACCGTAGCAACGAGAGAGGCCTCGAACGTTCGTGACGTTGTTTTGTTGGAATTTTTTTTTTTTTTTATAGAAGGGAAGGAAATAAAATGAACACAAATTATCCTATATATTTTGATGCTATTAACATTAAAAACATCCTTAAAAACTTGAATATGATAAAGGCCTTGCTAGTCCTATTTCCTGTTAACATAAAATGTGTTTTTCCTCCTAATATTGCAAAAGTAATCAATCGAGTTTCCCAATTTCGAAAACATCAGGGAATTGATCAGTCTACTTAAGCCTGACTGAACAATTCACGCTATGAATGCCAAAATCTCCTCTTTCTTGCGCAACTTTTCTCAGAGTGTGTGATGGAAACTCTGGCACGTTCTTCATGATATTATGTACTTAAAATAGGTGGAACATAAAACAATAAATATTAAAACATCTGAGGGTTTTTTTTTAACCCTCTCACAGCGAGCTCTGATTCTATCCCAACTACAATATGACAAATTTTAAAAATGTACGTGTTCTTATCTCTATCAAATTAATCAGATTTCAGTTATCTGACATGTGCCAAAATCCTGAATTTTCGCATATGTTCTCACGTGTTTTCCCTGTCCGAATATAAATAATATACAACCGCACAACAGGCAGGCAACATATCCTCGTCCTGTATGTTGAATGTTGCTTTTGGCCAGGGATCGCTTGTAAAGTGCTTTAAGCACATTTCGTGGATATTGCGCTATATACAAGCTCAAGCTGTTATTACTCTTCTTGGTTCAAATGGCAGACTGCCCAAGCAACGCAAAACAGTCATTGCGACCCCCATTGTTCCTGGATTTTGGGCCAGGCACTTCGATAATTGTAACAACTGAGGCAAGTAGACAGGCAAGAGATCCTTCGATGTTTTGTCAATGTCCTGCAAAGGATCCGCTGACTGACTGACAGTTGGGTAGGTATTCGATATTTTTCTGTCACCCACTGAATCCGTAGTTACGTCAGTGATGCTTACATGACTCTTTGGAAGCCGTGTTAGACAACAAACATTTCCAGTGTTGAAGGGGGCCTCATTTGTCATTTACTTTTCTTCTTTATTATTTTTCTCTGTCTCTCTCTCTCTCACACATACACACACACCCACACACTATATGTCTCTCTCTCTCTCTCTTCTCTCTTTCCCTCTCATTTCCTTCTCCTGTGTAACTTTCACCTTCTCTCTCTCTATCTCTCTCTCTCTTCTCTCTCTCTCTCGTCTCTTTCTCTCTCATTTCCTTCTCCCGTCTGACTTTCACCTTCTCTGGGGGTTATACACTCTATGCTTCCCTTGTCCTTGGCAGGTGAGAATGAGATGGCATGCCAGCATTATAAATTGGAAAAGAAAGGAGAAAAGAGAGAATAGAAATTTAAAAAAACGTGCTAAAAAAGTCAGGCTAATTCTTTCATTTCATCAGAGCATAACAAACTGCTTTGATCTGTCTTCAATCCACTTTAGTATGGACAATAAGACCAGGAAGCAAATGGTCGAGATTGGAAGAGGAAGAAAAAAGAAAGAAAGAAAGATAGATAAAATGAGTTCTCTCTAAGAACACCGAGTAAATAATGCTGTTAGCGCTCTCAATGGCAGCCAGCCAAATTAGAAGTAGCTTTTTTAAGCCATGATCCCTTTTAGTCGGTTTAAGATTGCCTTTAATCATTGGAATGACTTCCCCGGACCAATCCGTGGGTAATCAAGTACTCAATTCCCGGCAGTTTAAGCAATGTTTCGTACAGTGTGTGTGTGGGTGTGTGTGTGTGTGTGTGTGTGCGTGTACGTGTGTACGTGTGTGTGTGTGTGTGTGTACGTGTGTGTGTGTGTGCGTGTGTGTGTGTGCGTGTGTGTGTGTGTGTGTGTGCGTGCGTGTACGTGTGTGTGTGTGCGTGTGTGTGTGTGTGTCTATATATTTGCGTGTGTATGTGTGAGTGTGTATGTGTGTGTCCGTGTATGTAAGCGTATGCGTGTGTGTGTGTGTGTGTAATCGAAAACGTGCGTGTGTGTGAGCGTATGCTTGCGTGTGAATTTGTGTGTGTGTGTGTTTGTTTGTCCGTCCATCATGGACAACTAGAGTAATCGCATTAATTCTTCAATGATATGTGGAGAGAAAATGAGAACACGTGAATCGAAATAGATTTCTTAACCCTTATAATGTTAATGACACCAAAATCTTCAAGATTTGCCTATTCTTATACCAGATAAATCTGATTTCAGTGAAATGACATATATGCTAAAAGCCTGCAATTTCAGGCTTTTTGGCATATGTCAGTTCACTGAAATGGGATTTATCATGTATAATAAAACGTACATTTTAAAGATTTTATATATTCGGTTGAGTTAGAATCAAAGCTTGCTGTGAAAGGGTTAAAACTAGCTGCTGTCCTTCCGAGTTCAACCGGTAAAGCGTCCACATAACATGCCACGGTGGGTCCCGTGTTGGACTTCCCATCCGGTCATTGCTCTAATTTTTCAATTTTCTTTGGCTTCCTTTCTTATCTGCACAACCTAACAACTGGACATTGAAAATTATCATTAATATCGTTGACTGTAAATACATCTAAATACCAAAAAAATTATGGTTCATTTTTAGGCATGAATAGAGTTTCTCTCTGTCAGGTTAAAAAAAACATCCCGAAATTCAAAAAGTTCTTGAAGGATTTCAGGATGTAGTTTTGTTTCTGAGTGTCCCATTGTGTTGTAATTTTGGCCCAAATTCGACATGTACTGGTTTTCGACGGGTTTTGACACTTTTTTAAGTTGTGCTGGGTTTCGACTTGTTTTGACAGATTTCGAAGGGTTTCGACGGGTTTCGACATTAAGCAGTACCCCATTCTACGAACATGACTTGATTGCAATAAATTTCCACCAGAATTCACGGAACAATATGAAAAAGACCCCGAACATTCAGAACTATTTTACTTTTGGAAAATTATTTAAATTCAGATCATAAAGTCAGTTTATCGAATTTCTCTCGTTCTCCTCTTCCTCCTCCTCCTCCTCCTCCTTCTCCTCCTTCCCCTTCGCCCCCTCTTCCTCCTCCTTCTTTTTCTTCTTTTTCTTCTTCTTCTTCGTCTTCATGTTCTTGCTCTTTTTCTTCTTTTTCATTTTCTTTTTCTTCTTCTATTTAGTAATAACTGTGAATGTGATCTTATGTATCTTGGCAGGGGGGATTACCTCCTATTAATCAGGACACCAATAAAATAACACCAACCAAGGAAGTTAACTCTATTACAGCTGAGTATGATGCTAACCGAATTGAAATATACAAAATCTTCAAAATTTGCCTCTTCTTATACCAGATAAATCAGATTACAGAGGACTAACATATGCCAGAAGCTTCAGACTTTTGGCATATATAAGTCAATTATGATTTATCTGGTCTAAGAATACGCATGATCGATTTGGTTACAATTTAGAACCCGCATTGAAAGGGTTAAACAGCTCGTTACAACCAATAAGTGTGTTCTAGTTGGTTGAAATAATATTGTTGAAGCTTAGACCTACTCGAAGGACTATGATGACGTGCGTCCTTAAAATTTACGTCAGAGTTTCAGTCAAAGTGAATAGACTCCATAAACAAACCACAGTTTTTAAAGAGTTTAGAGTTTAATTCTTTAAGAGGCAATGAAGCCAAAAAAAAACCGGTGTTTACATCAAAACAACTAAACAATGTACATATCATAATAGTTACTTGCCGACGAATCAAAGTCGGAGAATGATATTCACTGTAATAGGTTATGAACATGAATATAAAAACAGAACACGGGGGCTCACGGTTCGATTCCTAACGATTCCTTTCAGTTCACTGAAATCTGATTTATCTGGTATAACAGCAGGCAAATCTTGAAGATTTTGGTGTTATCAGCAGTGAAAGGGTTAAAGAATTTAAATTTTCCTCTTTCTGTCTGTCGATCTGTTTCTTTGTCTGTCTGTATGCAGGTCTTTAACTTTGACTATCTGTCTGTCTGTTTCTTTGTCTGTCTATCGTTCTGTCTGTCTGTATGTATGTATGTCTGTCTGTCTGTCTGTTTCTTTGTATGTTTCTTTGTCTGTTTCTGTCTGTCTGTCTGTCTGTCTGTCTTAATATGCCGCATGTCCTCCATTTATAGTTAATAAATGTTTTCTTTCCATGCTCTCATTTGATATCATTATCTGCGAGTACAAACAAAAAGCAGAAAATTAATATTCATGCCATTTTCGCCGCGCCGTATTTGGCAGCATCGTCTAATGGAATTGTAATAAGAGGCTAGTACAGAGACGAAAGAACATGTTTTAAAGCTAATTGAAGCAGTCACACCAGCAGCGTCTTGTTCATAAACGCCTTCAAAGACTCTGGACTTTTCATCTGCTTACCTTGTGCGGGTTTTTTTAAAAAATCAAAGTTTCTGTCCTGGCTTTATAATTGGTTATGTTCGGCTGCAGGGTCGTATGACATGTCCCAAGGCTCCATTGTTGTACCCAGCCATGGATGCAGACTTTGACACTAGGTGATGCGTTGTACCCAGCCATGGATGCAGACTTTGACACTAGGTGATGCGTTGTACCCAGCCATGGATGCAGACTTTGACACT
>JAUEKZ010164881.1:2506-14527 GCA_031471865.1 Melibe leonina | reverse complement strand
AGTAAGATGACAGATAAATCCAAAAGATAAGAAACAGAAGTAGCGCCCACCAGAGGCGCCCGCCAACCGCCCGCTAGTAGTGATAGTAGTAGTAGTAGTAGCAGTAGTAGTAGTAGTAGCAGTAGTAATAGTAGTGGTAGTAGTGGTAGTAGTAGTGATAGTAGTAGTCGTCGTAGTAGTAGTAATGGTGGCGGTGGTAGTAGTAGTAGTAGGAGGAGGAGGAGGAGAAGCAGCAGTAGTAGTAGTGGTGGTGGTAGTAGTGGTAGTATTAGTGGTAGTTGTAGTAATAGTATAGTAGTAGAAGTAGTAGTAGTAGTAATAATAGTAGTAGTATTGATGGTGGTGGTAGCGGTGGTGATCTGGAGTAGTGATAGTAGTAGTCTAGTAGTAGTAGAAGTACACTGGGGTGAAGTGAGCCAATTGAAGTAAATATCCTTGGCCGAGAAAAGAGTGAATTGCCGCTGGCAGGAATCGAAAACGGTGTCCATGTCTGTGGCTTTGTGATGCGTCGTTACAAGTTCGGTCAACGCGCCTCTTTACTGTGTCTCAGCAAGTCTACAATTTACGGCAAGAATTGACCAACAACAAAAAACATTAAAAAATGAGGGAGCTCAACCAAACATGGTTACAAAATTATTATGCCCGGTATTCCTTCGTCCCTCCAGAAATCAATAACCAAGTACTTTGACACCCGTTGCTCATCGTGATGGCAATGTCCCAATGTGGAAGCTACACAAACCGCAGCCTTAGTCTCGGGCAGATAGCGCTTGGATGAGAAAAAACAACAACAAAAAACACACACGCACGCACGCACACACACACACACACGCACGCACGCGCACACACGCACGCACGCACGCACACACACACGCACACGCGCACGCACACACACACACACACACACACACACACAACCAGCAAGTCAAACCAACAAATCTACAAATCAACCCGCCAATCAACCAAAAACAAAAACCTGGCGTCTTGTTAAATGTTGTACTTGAACATGAAGCTGATCAATGATGATAATATTAACAGGACGGATAAAATCCAATGATCAATTTGATATCAGCGTCATATCCGGCGGGTCGAAATTCGAAATCCCACCGTCATGCTGTAAGGTGGGGCCGAAATTGAAAAGCTGCTTATCTCTATCGAATAATTTACTTCTATTATTACTGATACTCAAGTCTTCAAAGTGTTCTATGTTCAACGAATCAACTGCACATTTCATCACCAACATAGCTTTCACCTGTGCGATTCAGAACCCTATGCAATAGCGTGTCGAGTAAGGTTTGGTCGAAGTAGTTGCTTAGTACGGTAGCTATCTCAACGCTCCAACTAACTAGTCTATACATTATGCCTTTTTTTCATGTGTTCTATGTTTCGATGGCTTTAACACTTCATTGCGCGCGCACCCAACATTCCACCTTTGAACCCTAGAGCCCGCAGCCTTATCGTACAGTCGTAAGCTTATGGCGGAATCCAATAGTTGCTTACCTCCATGACCTTTGCGGAAAGTCTTTGACATGTCATGTATGTATGACAGTCTCAGTGAATCAGATCTATCTTCATACTATACGCCCAATTTTCGTGCCGTAACTCCAACAGTTATGCAATTAACGAGTACACTAAGCTGGGCCATATCGCCTCGTCTCTTATCAGCTCTCAAAGGCGCCGCGCGTAAGACAATATTGGGACTTTCCTCAGATTAACCCTTACACAGCGAGATCTGATTCTAACCTAACTGGAATATGCAAAATCTTGAAATTGTAAGTATTCTTCTTATACCAGATAGATCATATTTCAGTGAGCTGAGGTATGCATATGTCCGTTAATTGAAATCTGATATATTTCATATTATAAGAACCGGCAAATCTTGAAGATTTCAGTGTCCTTAGTACCAGTGATGATTATACAAAAAAAAGCTAAAAAGGAGGAAAAGTACCAGATTTAGGGAAGCAAAGAAGGAAAACAAAAAGAGCCAATAAAAAAGGAGGAAATCATGTAATTTTAGAGGAAAAATATCTGCACTGAAGCATTGAAAGGGTTAAATCCTCCGCGGGTGCTCGCGGCTAATAACATCAAGGCGTAAGTTGTTGCTGGTTTAACGCCCTCTTAAACACATCTTAGTTCGTAACATCAAAGGCAAAACTCTCTTGACAAATTAACATGCTGTCACGCTGAGAAGAATGGAGGTCTCATTTAAATATGCCCCGCCCCCCCCCCCCCCCGTCACAGTTTAAGCTTATTGACATGGGGCAAACCAGGTTTATATGACACCACGCCAGCTTAAATAAACCCCTACCCCCCCCCCCCCCCCTCGTAGGTATCGATGAAGCGGCTGGGATTCGATTCTTCGACCTCACGGTTCCGAGCTCCGAGACGGTTGCTAACGTAGCAGCTTTTACAAATTGCCGGACAAAAGTAGTACATAATAAACTTGAGACCTTCAGGGACTCTTGGTTTGGCCATGGGCTGCTTTGGCAACGGTGGTATGTGGTGCCATGGGTTGGGTGGGTGTATGATTTGGGGGAGGGGAGGGGAGGGGAGGAGGAGAAGACTGAATAATAACGTGACCTTTCCGCCCACTTAGCGACCTTCACCTTCCTGTCCCATGACTCAACGTCCACAATTAATAATGGGCAATGTTGTTTTGATGCCCCGAGTTGCACTTTTCCCCTGGTGGTGGGGGTGGGGGTGGAGGAGATCGAGATAGAGATATTTATAGATAGAAGGATAGATAGATCGACAGACAGATGGATAAATAGACACACAAACACACACACACACACACAGAGAGAGAGAGAGAGAGAGAGAGTGCAAAAAAATCGATTTTAAACGTCCCATTGCGCTTAGCCAAAATACAACGCTACGTACATTTTTAACACCCATACACCTTCTTTCTCCTTCCTCGCTATCCATCTCCCGTCAACCACCCCATTCTCTCTCTCTCTCTCTCTCTCTCTCTTTCTCTCTCTCTCTCTCTCTCTCTTCCATCCTCTCTCCCCACTTTCTCTTTCTCCACCCCTATCTCTATCTCTTTCCTTCTCATCCTTTCTCTCCCTCCCCTTCCTATTTATCCCCATAGTTCCAACTTCAATTAAACATCCTTCTACTACATACTCTATCTCATCATCTTCTCTTTCCATTCATTCGCGTCTTCTATTTTTCCACTCGAATCTCCATCCTTTCATCTTTTTAAGACCCTCCCGCCCCTCAGTCTTCCGCCCCAATCACCAACCACCAACCCCCGACCCCCTACCGACAACCCTCACCGCTCGTATTGATGAGATATTATGCTAGTGCTAGGGTGGAATGCAGGCGGACTGCCCCTTATTATCGACTGGAGATCTACATAAGACAGCAGGGCAGAATGCCTCCTTGATCAGCTGTTGCAGCTCTTTGGGCACTGCTTGCTCCTTGGACATCCGGTGCTGGCTGACCGACTGAACGCCGAACTTAACCCTTTCAATGCTAAGGACACAAACATCTTCAAGACTTGCCCAAAATCTTGAAAAAGTACGCGCTCTTATACCAGATAAATCAGATTTCAGTGAATTGACATATGCCAAAAGCCTGATATATTGGCTTTTGGCATGTCCGTTCACTGAAATATGATTTATCTGGTATAAGAACGCGTACTTTTTCAAGATTTTTGCATATTTCAGTTGGGTTAGAATCAGACCTCGATGTGAAAGGGCTAAGATCATTTCTGAAAATACTAACTAGACAAGTCAAAATCTTCAAATTGTTCCTGTTCTTTATCAGTTTAATATGATTTCAGTGGACTGACCTATGCCAGACTTTTGGCATAATATGTCCGTCAACTGAAATCATATTTATCTATTATGAGAATACGAGAATCTTGAATACGTTTTTTGTAATATTCTCTTAGGTTAAAATCGGAACCCGCTGTGAAAGGGTTAAGAAAGATCGCAATCATTCAGTGTTCTTCATCTGCTGTTCTGCTGAGTAAGAGTGAGAGTGACTGGTGGTGGTGTTGGTCGGTGCTTGTGTTTCATTTCATTCTTGAACGGCCATGCAAATGCCACACGCAACACGCACCGCGCATTACAACACCGGTGGATAGGGAGGGAATTCAGAATCACAATCTTGGTCAGCCCCGTCCATCTCTTTCCTCTCTCTCACTCACTCTATCCATCTCTCTCTCTCTCTCTCTCACTCTCTCCATCCCCCCCTCTCTCTCTCTAACACACACACACACACACACACACACACACACACACACACACACTAATTAACTCCGATACTCTAAAGAAAATCGAATAAAAAAAGACCACGAATATGACTATGACAAAACGATAACACAACAGTACAATCATTTGTTTCCAGCCAATAGGATAAATGGAATACCGATCACACACACGCACGCACGCACATGCACACACTCACACATACTCACACACACACATACACACACTCACATATACTCACACATACACTCACAGATACTCTCACACACACATGCACGCACACAAATCAATCGATGCATTGATGAGGAGCAAATTACCTTTAAAAAACCCGTTGTGTCCAAACAGCTTTAAACACACACAAAAGGGAGGTCGATAACGAACGGGTCCACCTTCGATTTTCTGTCCCACAAACAAACAACAGCATCAGCATGAAACAAGTACACATAGCAGTGTGTATTACATTGGACGTATTCATAATTGAGGCAGGATGGCGTATAATATCTACTTGTGTATCAAACTCATCTCTGACATTATGCTCTCCTCCCCCCACCTCTCTCTCTCTCTCTCTATATATATATATATACATATATTAGTATTAGTCTTAGTATTCTGAACTTGACTCACTCCCTCCCCCACCCTCTTTTCCTCCAAGCGGGAACCGGATATCCTTATGCCGAATAAGGGCATGACCAGCTGGGAGCCACGCCACGATCTTCAAGAAATGAACAGCGGAGAGAAGAAGTCAACCTTCCTACCTACATACCCACCCACCTACATACCCACATTCCCACCTACATACCTACCTACCTACCCACCCACCCATCTTCCTATCCATCTACCTTCATACTTATCTACCTACCTACTGACCCATCTACCCACCTACCTACTGACCCATCTACCCACCTACATACCCACATAACTATTTACCTGAATACCTACCTACCTACCAACCCACCTACCAACCTACCTTAGACGTGCGTAGCATTCTGTATTCCAAGCCGACCATCATTTAACTTACCATTCACTTTCTAGCGTGAATAACTGAACAGTTCCATCCACCTTGCCATTGCCTTCCACCCATCAGGTCATCCATTCATCCATTCATCCATTCATCAGTACACTGCACAGCGCCCCATCCATTGCTGCCCTTGTAAAAACCATTCAACCAACACCCCACCCACCATTGATTTCCTGAAGGACTGACTGCCATGCACGTAAACAAGCTATCGAGTTTTGGACATTTAAAGGGAAAGAAAAAACAAAACGAAAAAAACAAACCAGACACAGTCATAATATGGAGAAACACTGAGAGTCGCAGAAATTAAGCCAAGATCATTTGAATTTAGGAATAGTTAAGTGGACAGACACTCTTTTTGTACTAGGTGTTTTGATTGGTGTCATGGTAGTTCCCAGGTTCGAATTCACTTGCGGTCACATTTTTTTCCCCTGTTTTTATGGGAAAGGTAGAGGGGGGGGGGGTTGTTTTTGTTTGTTTGTTGGGGGGTTATATCGGCAATGGCCATTATACTATATCATCATTATCTTGCTTACAAACTGTCATACCCCTTCAGTAATTTCTTCAAATCAATGTATTTCTCGTCAGCAACCACTATCCCCCCTCTCTCAATCCCTCCGTCTCTCTCTCTCTCTCTGTCTCTCTCTCTCTGTGCGTGCGTCACTCTCTCTTATTAAATAATGAACTACAAACAAATCAAACACAGACTGCACAACTCTACTTCAAATCTGCCCCATCAAAATGTAAACATGATGTCAATGTGACGCAACGCGAACGCGCAATGGGTCTATTAGCGACAATAACACGGCATACACTAACGAGTCAACAAAAGGGTTGGAACCAAAATCGATGCTGTCTACTTGGCAAGGCAAGGCAGCAGCTGCTTAAGCCTGGGGACAGGATGGGAGGGGCAGCTGCCGGCAGGAAGCAGGAAGTGGACAGACAAATATGATACAGCGTGCCTAGCAACGGCTGGGCGTGATCACCGAACTGGTGTCGCAGAGTCCGGAAAGACCGGATTTCGATTTCTACCAGGGGCACTTCGAATTTTCCTTGGGCAAGGGAAACAAATAAGTAATAATTGCCTCACATATGTGTGCAAAGAAAAACAAAGATAATTATAAATTAAAATCAAAATGATACCAACCCACCTGTTCGGTTGCCATAGACCGGCGTGCTTTCCAGGGGCTGGCAATGATCGCCACTGATTGTTTATTTCATGCCACCGAAATCGGGATAAGCTCCAGGTTTCAAGAGCCATGTAAAGGCTCTTAACACTCTCATAGCGAGGTCTGACTCTAACCCAACTGTAATATGCAAAATGTATGTGTTCTTATACTAGATAAATCAGACTTCAGTGTACTGACATAATATATGCCAAAAACCTGAGTCCTAGGCTTCTGGCATATGCCAGTACACTGAAATATGATTTATCTGTTATTCGAACAGGCAAAATTGAGAGTTTATTGTCTTTAGCAATGATAGGGTTAACAGCAGGGGCTGATTCAAGGTGCCATAGACTTGCTGGATGCAAGTGAATTACTCGGAGACAGCGCAGTTTATCAGCTGCATGGTCTTCCATAGTGCAGAGTTGGTGGATTGTCGTCTATAGAACGTCCTTTTGAAAACGATTTGGGACACGTCAGAGAGAGAAAGAGAGAGATACAATGACGACTCACTCGGACCCCCCCCCCCCCCCATTAACATTATACTAGTACCGGACCAACTAGTCTTAGTACTGTTCACATGGTCGGATAGCACAGCTGCCAAAATACTACATATTATTCTAACGTCTGCGGTATGACTAGGCTCTACCTAATGATGAGCAAAGAGGCCGATGGCTGGCATATCCCAGTAAGACTTTGATGCTTTGTTGCAGCAATTTGTCCTATACTTCTAGCATTTTATGGAGGCCACAAAGCTGAGCTATTTATACTTTGAGTTGAGGGTAAATCACCGACAGCGCAAAAGTTCTATGTCATGGCTAAACGGTATGATCGTGGTTTTTATTAAGGTGATGGGCAAAGAGAGATAAATAGAGAGAGAGAGAGAGGGGGGGGGAGGGTGAAGAGAGGAAGGGGAGAGTGAGGAAGTGTATTGCAAAACACACCACCAACACCATCTATCCACGTTCTCTGAGCCCGTAGTTTATTCAATAATATCCAAATATTCTGTCATAATGTCGTTTTACACATTTCTGGTTTGCGAAGTACAAGGACATAGAATTAGGATCAACCGGAAATTCTGACAAAGAACGGATCAGATTTTGGAGAGAAAAAAATTCCATTAGTCGAGTGAAACTGAAACTCAATCCGACCGACAACTCTTTATTCACCAAAGGAAACTCGTCCCGCGGAAGTTTAAATCAGACCCTTGAAGTATAGCCCCTCCTCCCCCTCCCTACATGTCATCTCTCCCCCCACCCCCCCCCTCTCTCTCTCTCTCTCTATCTCTCTCTCTCCTCTCTCTTACCGGCTTAACCATTTCCACCCTTCTTCACCCCTCCGTCTGTATAGGGCTAATGACCCCTTACTGCGTCCGGCACGTACAATAATCGATGACCGGAATAGTGGGTGGGTGGGGGCAGAAAAGGAGAATGAGCAAGAGGATGAGGAGGAAGAGAAAAAGAAGAAGAGGAAGATAGAGAAGAGGAGGAGGAATGGAAAGAGGCCGACGAGGACGACAGTTGACAGGAAGAGGGTGAGGAGTGAGTGGGAGAAGCGAAAGTGTAATATCTAGTGCAAGTGGACAAAGAGTAGAAGACCGAGGAAGAGGAGGGGGTGGAAGGAATGGATGAGGAGGACGATGGAGCACTGAATAAGGAATAGGAGTAGTGGAGGAGGAGGAATTGTAAGCGTGTTTGATACGCTGTCGGGCTCCGATGGCTCGAAAAGTTGACATTAAGTTGGCAGTTTTAAGGAGAACAAAGCATGCGCGCGCACACACGCACAAACACATGCCCCCCCCCCCCCTTCCCCACCCACCCACAAAACACACAAACGTTTTAAGGGATTGAAAACACAAATAAACATGAATAGATAGAGGGATGTGCTACTCCTTCATTACCACCAATAACACCATCACCACAATTTATTATCATTATTATTATTATTATTATTATTATCACCATCATTATTATATAGGACCAAACTAGTAGCCTTGCAGCACAGAGCCCGGGGGTATCAGGTTTGATATCTACTAGCGCCACTACGGTTTTATACTTGGAAAAGTAGCCCTTACTTCACTCAAGTGTGAAATGAACACATATTCACCAGTAGAGTTGAGGTGGGAAAGAGATCTGCTATAGTAATAGTAATAGTAATAGTAATAGTACAGCTTCCTGTCAAGATGGGGGTTGCCGCTTCAGGCTTTTGGCATATGTCAGTTTACTGAAATCTGATTAATTTGGTATAAGAACAGGCAGATCTTGAAGATATTTTGTGTCCTTAGCTGTGAAAGGGTTAAAAGCAGCTGTCTCTCAAGGCACTATGCCTGACGGCCCCTATCGTAGACAGAAGCAAGTGCCGGTACACGAATTAAGCAAAGAGAAAAAAAGAAAAAAAGAAGGAAAATTATCAATATGTTGTAGTTTCGCTGGTACCTACACAATAACATTATCAATTCCTATCGAATCACAATAAGTGAAAGACAAGGGCAATAATTATTACCATCCTCCGTGATCATAGACACGACAAGGGAAATGTCTCCATGGAATAAGATGATGAGCCGTCTTCCTATGCCATCGCCCCAGCAACCACAACAACAACAATTATCTCCCCTGCCGCAATCCTTCTCCTCCTCCTCCTCCTCCTCGCCACCCACCCAGCAATCATCGGCCAAATGTCAAACACATGCGACGCAAAGCAGCTACCATTGTTGTATAAATAGTTTAACATTAAAATCAATACGTAATGACGATTGTGGTAGAGGCCGCGACGTAAGATTGTGTGTGATTGATGGCTGTCTCTCCTTTCATGGCAGAGTAAGCGCTGTATTGTGCTATCTGCTGCATCGTGCAACAATATATTACTGTATTGTGCATTATCGTGGTCAAAGTGCTCAAAACGTATGCCAGCATAATCTGTCAATCACGTGACATAATGTATATTTATGTAGTTGCTGCTGTCATTCAGAAAGAGAAAATGTAAAAATTGTTACATAGTCGTTGCTGGCAGAAAGGAAACATTATTTCCTCAATATGACATCAATCGCAATGGAAATGGCATGGTTTTGATTGATTTCTCGAAAAACTTGAGGCAAAAACAACAACCAATGCTAAAATTAAAATAGCATAATTACTTTTATTATTTAACTATTGGCTTCATAATACTGGACACAATCTATCATCTTCTCAAGAC
This sequence comes from Melibe leonina, assembly GCA_031471865.1. Classification (NCBI taxonomy): domain Eukaryota; kingdom Metazoa; phylum Mollusca; class Gastropoda; order Nudibranchia; family Dendronotidae; genus Melibe; species Melibe leonina. The sequence goes on along the minus strand of JAUEKZ010164881.1, from coordinate 4,940 downwards.
ACAACATCCCTGTACAAACCTTTAAGAAATTACAAACATTTTGGCCAACGATCATAGCCTGTGTCTATAACTATTAGAGAACAAAAAACAATCGACTCTTTAAAAAAACAAAACTTAAAACACACCTTTTCTGTAAAGCCTATAACCAAGTACTTTGAACTGTCTACTCCATGTGTTACGCCTATCCTGTGTACAAATTAATTCTTTACTCATATTTCCCCATTAGTTTTAGAATGTGACTCGCTTAAAAAAATGTATAATGTTGCATGTTATTTTTTTTTATTATTAGCAATTTGTAAAAGCTCATCGAGCACTTTGGTCGAAATGCGCTCAAAAATGTCATCCATTATTTATTATCATACAGCGGTCTTCAATACTTACAATTCCACATGAGCTCAGGAAATGGTGTTAATCCATCCATCCAACACCACAGTAAGCGGTTTCGATCTATTATTGAGCGAAGAATAATTTAAAACCCAATAACAAATATCCGCACAGTCTTCAGTGTTCCTAGAATTAAGGTAGAGAGTACAGGAAGACGTATGCACACGCTTGCAGATCGACTTAACACTAACACAAACACATAGTCTACGACACTTGAGCCAAGAACGAATCCAGCGATGATCAGATTGTGTTTACAGTCAACGTTCAACCTGCGCGTTGTTATGATATGAGTCACTGGAAAACCTACAACTTAGACTTCCATGAAATCACAGACCGCGGGAATTCGAGCGATGCAGACGACAGCACGGTAAGTGTCTTGGAAGAAGTTGAAGTCTAGTAGTACGTAATTAAGTTTAGGACTGACAGCCACCGCAAGGTAAGTTTTCTTTCGCTGACAGACGTGGAGATAAGGCAGTACACGGCACGTTTCTGACAACAGGTGTGTTGTTTTGGGGGTCTGTTCCCTTTCTCCAGTTAATACATTCTTTCCTTTTCTCTAAATAGACAGTCAGTCTGACCGTCAGTAAAGCACGGATGTGTGTAGGTTGTGGTGTATTTGCGTCGTGACTGACAGACAAGGTCAATTACTCGGCACGTCTCCCCTCTCTCGCTCCTTCCTCGTCTGTGGAGATCAGCTTTTCGTCCCTCCGTCTTTCCCTCTCTCGCGTGCCGCGCGCCGCGCCGTGTGCCACACACACACACGCGCTACACTGCTTGCTGCTGGTGATGAAAGACTGGCTTAACGAAGGCAGGGCAGCGACACAGAGTAGAGCGGTGTGGTAGATCGTCCGTCACACGCAAGTCCCTCGCCTCCCTCCCCCTGCCCGCCTCACCATTTCCCCATTCACTCATTAATTACCCAAATTATTGTCGTTATTTAACAACCCTTGTGGTAATTTGATTAACTCAACAATGTTCGTTCACTTCGCATCCATAAACAAATCCAATTCCGTTGAACGTGACGGTGTGACATCTGCTGCTTTCCCTGTTCCATCGCCGACAGAAATCAAGAGCCTCCAAACAATATGTATTTACCTTGACATCAAACTTCTTGATATTATTGTGATCGAAAAATTGTATGAGCATTTGCGATCTATTTTATTACTTTCGTTTTTGCATACGAGCAAAATTCCCCGAGATGCACTATCGCGATCCGTGTGCGCGAGTCAATATAAAGGATGGCTTGGCAGGTAATTTCATTGTCCTCAGCACAATAAAACAGTTTACTTAAATTATTAATAAATCTGTTTTATTCGGTTTTTATATTAAATTGTACTAATTCATGACACTGGTGTATTCCTGCAACTTATAATCAAGCTTTTGAAAGAAACATTTTAAACATTAATTATATATGAACGGGCAATTCTGTGCAAAAGAAAACTATAGACCAATTAAAAACTTCAAATTAAAGAAATAAAAGAATCAAAAGGCAGTCGTCGCGTACAAAAAAACTATCTTCGATTAAAGACTAGATATATTTTGTTTTATTGTTTGTTTTTAAATGTTTCCTAACTAGAGACAACGACAATATAATATGTAATCGCCAATGGATCCCACCACTTTATAGCCGATCCCTCCAGAACTGCCTGGACAAATGTGTCGAGGGCAATCGCTCGTACCTCAGGTCGTGATGTAGTTCGTTCGGGACAAAATATTCCAAATTAAACCTCAGCTGTATAATGATATGTAATTGATCTTGTAATTAAAACGGGATTCGCATGACTTAATTTCCAACTTCGACAGGCGACAGACGGACCCTGATAATGTGTAGGAGTAAAAATGAAATGAGCATTGTCTAACACCAGCAATCGTTTAATATTGGTTGGATTGTTGGTTGTTGTCTATTTAAAGTTCCTTGTCAAAAAAAATAAATTCAGTCACATCAAAAATGGGGTTCTCTAAACAAGTTAACATGCCTTCACACAAAGATAAATGCGAAAAGAGTGGAGTGTGTGTGTGCGGGGGGGGGGGGGGGGGGGCGGGGCATCAC
>JAUEKZ010164879.1:18538-43630 GCA_031471865.1 Melibe leonina | reverse complement strand
TTTCCTCTGGGCGCTTATATGACCATAGCAGTTGCAAGTGCCCTAAAACTCTCAACAAACAAACAAACAAACAAACACTAAATCCTTTTTGACCCAATCTGAAATTTACTACCACTGGCATTTTGAGTATGTGCTAGACTAGGGCACTTAACAGTCTCTTACCCAGATTTTGATCCTTGACTTAACACTTAGGGATGTCCCAGTCTTCCTTTAGGACTGGTTGCAAAGACAAATTTCAACTTGGAGACATATAAAAATAAATCTAATCTTTTTTCATTTTTAGGAGCAGTCTGTTATGAAGAATTTATGATTAAATTTCATTCTTTCAGTGTTTATTGATATTGGGGAAAAAAACCCTTCAGTGACAAGGTTTTCTTTCAAATTCAAACAATGCAGGACTGTGTCACTCATAATTTATTTCTTTTGATATACGCTTTCTTGGCATGAAAAACATTAAATGTCCTGACTGAGAAATGGAATGAATCCAATCCTGACTGTAACTGTAAGTTTGTACTTGCACCATTGCAACATTAGAAATACTTTGCGATTGCAACAACAATCAAAACATATGGTTAATAATGACAAAAGGATTGGGGGAAATTATGGATAAATCAGTTTTAAAAAATTTATTTCACAAACACATAATCATATTTTTAAGTTGAATTGAATAAAAAAAATAATTCTATTTATCAAAAATGATGATAGCAGGAATGTTTATCTTGATTTTTTAGTTGAGATCACTTTTATCACTACCACTAGGCAAATGAGAGTTAAAGTTGACATCATTTTGAAAACCATTCATGAAGAAAGACTGAGAGCTCTGTGTAGGAAATTATGAGTGAGGGTATCAGAAATACATATCATGTTTTCATTAGTGATATAACTTTGATCAAAGTTTGGTGTTGACATTCCTTTTGAAAGAATTCATAGAGATCGACTGAAAGCACTAATCTTTGAAAATTCACTTAACACTTACCCATTTTTATGTTTTTAGGTACCTTATTCTATTTTTTGAAATCTTTGACCTTTGTACCTGATTAATTTAAGTGATTGTGAAGTACAATCACTTTAAAAGTTGAGCAACAAGTTTGGCATATTTTATAGTAAATCAAAAAGTATTTGAGTAATATTTGAAAACATATAAACATTCCTAAAGGGAATTAAGTTCTCTTTGTAAGACCAATTTCTCAAGATATGGAAAGCTGTAATTTTTTATTTTTTTAGACGTCACCTGATGATGATGGTAAAGGTGTATATGGAATGTTCGTAATTTTTTGTTTCCTTTCTTTGAGGAATCGATTGGGATTGGAAGAAGCAACATTTTTTGATGATAATGATCATGATGATGGTGTTAATGATAACATTCCCTCTTTAGTTGGATTCTTCTCCAGACAACCCAGTAGGATGCCTCGGCATTCCAGTTCGATGCCGGACAACCCGGTATGAATTGTCACTTCTTCTATTCCCAGTAGATGGCAAGTAGTTGTGAGAACGACCCTCCAGGGCTTGCTCTGCTGCAGCAACAGCCTCTTGCAGTAACTGATAATTTGGACTTTCTATTCCCAGAGACGATGACACCTGTATAAATTAAAAATTAATGATAATTACTATACAAATGTAGCTAAGGGAAATTTTGCGAGCAATATATTCTCGAAAACTATGCTACAAAATTTGACTAGTGTCCATAACAATAACATTAAATGTACTGTTGCAGTATTGCATTCTTTGGATCAAAGTTTTGATAAAAAACAACTTTTATTAAACTAATTTCATTCATTTTCTGTCCAATCTGTCGATTCAGTACAGACATTATTCTCACCTCTGCTTACATTAGCAGTCCGGTAACTAGAGTTGCCAGATTGGACGACAAATCGCAAATTAGGTGTTTTAAGATACCGATCAGCTGATACCAAAATATCTAGTAATAATAAATTTATTTGAATTCTTCTCACTAGGGGACAGGTAGAGTAAAGAATTAACTATTTATCTAATCCAGTACATCAATTTTATGTTTGTTCATCTGTATGTTGAGTTTTAGGGCACTTTCAATGGCTAGGTTTATCATAATTATCACAATACTGTAGTGATTATCATGACAACACTTGGACAAGTTGTAAAGATACCACTCAATCCATGCAGGATTTTATCAAATGCAGCTCACAGTCACACTCAAAATGTTTTTCTTGCTGATCCATGATAGGAAAGTTCTCAGCTCTGTTCTGTCATATTCTGTTGGACTCTTTCTAGAAATCAGTAGCCGTTCCCCTTGTCATATATCATGGAACTCAACAAAATAATTGGATGACTCAATAGAAAGTGCTCTTGTGAAATAAGGGAGATGAAAATTTCAATGTTGCCAAGAACCCCAGTGAATTAATTCGCCATTGGTTTGTTGTTTTTTAAATTTCTGAATGATTATTTCTTTTTAGTGCATGAATATGGTCATGTGTAAGGCACATGTATTTTTGATTCATGAGAAATGACATTTAAAAAAAAAAGGATCTTTGTAAGGTCACTCTGAACTACCTACACAAAAAACTAAGCAAACTAAACCAATGAATTATTGTCCTCCATCTTACCTGAGCACTGTTAGTATCTCTACTCCGTCTACACCTTCTACTGGATGCAGTGGAGGAGGACTGCCTGTTTCTTCTAGTTGATGTTGATGAAGATGGAGGAGTTGATAAGGAATCATTCATCAAATTTGCATAACGAGCTATCAGACGAGATGACAAGTGTTGTATTTCTGTTTCTTCTGCTTGATCTTCAGTTGGAACCTCCGGCGCCTCATCACTGTCAAAATTGGCATCTTCCCCTGTTGGAAATTGAAATCAAACAAATAAGAAAGTTTCTCATATTAATATTTTGTATCTGAACTAAATTAAACATAAATTTTGCTATCGCTGCCTATATGTTAGTTTGTATCCTGGGAGATTACTACTGCACCATAAATTTTAACAATTTATAAAAGAATGAGAGTTAAATATAAACAAAGCAAATCAGACTGGAAAAGATTTAGACATCATGAATGATGAAGATAAGATAAGACAATGTTGTTATTGATTCTTCAACAGGGAAATTATTTTACAATGTTACATAAAACAGGAAGCAGAGATACACACACAATTACAACAAAACAGATATTGTTATTATGTTTGAAAGGAAGAGAAGATTATATTAGAAAGTGATGTAAATTGATTGATTTATAAAAAAAATTTACAACAAAATAAATAGACAAAAGTTAAAGATAAATAAATAATAAATATGAATAGAACATAAATGAATATGAATAGATAAGAATAAAAAAGAAGGAATAATGAAAACAATAAATTTCAATAAGGCCTTTGTTTGATGTAATATGTTTAAAATTGAAATGGACATCGGAAAAAAGGAGTGGCCTTTATGGCAAGTCCTAATCCTTGGCTACGCTGTATACGTTGACTGTCATATATTCATTATAAAGGGGATATGTCTCATCATTAAGAATACTTTTGGTTTTTTCTGTTGTTCTTGATTCACACAGTCTGTCAACTTTGACTTGTCTTCTACCAATCACATCACATGTATCTAAGAAATAACCTAAGCAATTAAATAATTAAAACTGCATTATCTAAATTGAGAAACCCAATACAATTCAAAGAAAGGAAGATAAAACGGTACCACAAAACTCCCAAAAGATTATTACTATAATTAATTTTGTTAGAGTGTTGAATATAAAATAGGAGTACATGAATACACATGAAGAGAAGCAATTTATAGTCCTAGGCTTTTTTTTCCAATGTGTTTCTTACCAGTGCTTGCTGCTGCAAGTATCCCATCTTCACATTCCCCATAGTGAGACAAATGCTGGTTTATGAGGTGTTGCCTTTCTCTTCTCCTCTCCATATCCAAGACCACAAGTTGGTGGGCACTCACTGGTTCTTTTAACTCCAAGTCTGCCTTAGTCCTCACCTCTCCAAGGCTGCTAAGGTCAGACAAGAAACAACCCTCATTTTGTGCTTCGAACTCACAGGATATGTACAGTTCATTGTCATCATGGGAAGCAACTTCAGAAAACTCATTATCCTGTTCAACCATTTTCTGCTGTATTGTGAAAAGTTTGCGTATGTCATTGCTTTTTCTTGAAGCCTTAAATTCATCATAATATTTTTGTAACTGAGTCCCAGTTTCACATACGTTGACAAAACGGGCATTTATTAAAGCTTTTTTCTCTTTAACATTGTCTTCTACCATTGTTGTAAGGGCCTCTTGCCTCTTTTCTAATAACAAACGATACTCAATAAAAGTTTCTTTTATTTCATTGCGAAGTCTTCTTTCCAATATGTCCAGACGTTTTGAAGCATTTGCAAGGGAGTCCGACCTGCCTTTCATTTTTTCAAGGGTTTCCCTGCTGTTCTTTTCTATCTCATCAAACTGTCCAGAATTTTCATTTAACGCTTTTGACACATCCATGATAGTGTGCCCTTCGGCTTCTTTATGATCAAGAACTGTACAATCTCTACAAACAGGAACAAGGCATTTTTTACAAAAAAAGTTCAGAGGTTGACGGTCATGTTTTGAACATGCATTTTGTGATTTGGCCACGGCTTGTGATAAGAAATCCATCATCTGCATCACTCTGTGGTCATTAGGAAGTTCTGTGATTTTGTTTCTGCTGAGAAAAATTTCCACCCGACATGTCGGACATTTAAGAGCTCCATCCAGTGTTTCATCCGCCCAGACCAAGTTGCGTCTGGCAGGAGGCTGGGCATGGTCGAATATCTGTGTCAGGCAAGGAAGGCAAAATGTGTGGTTACATGGTAAAGATTTCGGTGATCTTTCGCTTTGGTCAAACTTTTCGTGACACACTTGGCAACGTAAGAATTGTTCTTCAAAGAAAGCTTCATCCACAATCAAGCTCCTCCCAGTCTCAGCCCCAACACCAGAAGCACCAGCAGTTTCAGCAGTGCTCGTCGCGTCCCCAGAGTTATCAGCCATTTTCATGTACCTGTTGAATATGAGAAGAAAAAATAAATTAAGACCTGGCTGAAACTGAAAATGCTATGAAGAAAATGGAAATTTGTGTGTATAACTTAACTTAATAAGCAAAACATATATAAAAATAAAAGGGAAACAACTTTTTACAGGTGTGTTTAATTTGACTTGTGATAGTGTAATTGTAAAGCATATTGTAACCCAAAAATTTTTACATTGGATGATGGTCATCATCTGATGGTGATTGTGATAACCACAAAAAGCTATGATGAAAATGCAAGAATGATGTTTGATATTAACAGTATTGGCAGGAATGACAATTAAAACGATTGCAATAGGTAATATATAATAACGGTATCAAGTGACGAGATGATAGTGTGGTAATATGCCTTATTCATCGTTTATCATATTCTTTGCTTGGTTAGTATAATGTTGTTGTGGTTTTTATTATTACGTTTCTACAATTTTTATCATCACCATTATTATTATCATTATTATTATCATTTAAATCATTATTATCATCATCATTAATATTGTCATTATCATTATTGGTATTATTGGAGTTTTAAAAAAAATATCAACATATAATTGCTGCTATTATTCTCATCAGCGGCCATAAGAAAAAAACCCATTTATCTGCTCTATAAGGTACCTACACTACATGCCTTACAAATGATAGAGACACAAAGCAAGCAATATTGCTGACAATATATTACTTTGATAACCAAGCTGAAGCTCTAAAGTTCTTTGTCTTGTTTTGCCATCTTTGTTTATCGCTGTATCTTTAGAGATAGTTTTTGTTGTTGTTGTGGTTTTTGTTTTTGTTTTTTAGCGTCAATGAAAGAAACCACTAACTGAGATGAGTTATTCAACCTTTTCACCAACCACAAATATAGGTTGTATTAAAGAAACAACATACTAGATGATTGTTGAATATCCCCGTGAATAGCAATAAAGTCTCTTTCTGTCGAATTGCGTGGTGATCGAGATCGAACACCCAATATATAGGTATTAGTGATTCCGACAAAGGCAGCATTTGCGCAAATTGGATTATAAATAGAAACAGCCCGTACACCTCATTCATAACCGTAAGGATATCGGATATTTGTGTGCCTATAAAAATATTCTATTTTCGATTTTTGAAACAATAAAATAAATAAAATAAGCCCAAATAACTTTGTTTGAATTTTGAAAATTACTATTTTGGATATTAATAGGACAAATATGCTATATTTGTCAAAATTTCAATAGAAGGTTTCTCTGGTTTCCTTTCGATTTCTTTTGTTTACCATTGCCTAGTAGCACACCAACATGGTGGCCTGGCCTCTCCCGCATGAGTCAATAATTTTTCGGCTTTGTGCCAAAAACCCGAAGAACTGTTTACAATTGAGATAGCAACTAGCATATTGCGACTAGCATGGAATGCTAAATTCAACCCATTCACACATAATTTATCTTAATTTCAATAGAGTCAGTTGTGAAATTAGACATCACGAAAACAGAACAGAGCAACAGGCATCTCGTCTCGCTCACAATGCAGATACAAGAGAAAAATCTAGAGCATAGTTCTCCCCCCACACGCACACCTAAAAAACCGTAAAATCTTCTGATTATTCATCTTACCTGACTGGATCCATTAGATAGATCTATCTCTTCAATAACTTTACTTGTAAAGGATGCAGAAAAATGAAAGGGTGGAGAAAAACACAAGGTGAACAATCGACTGACTTGAGTCGATTCTCTCGGATTCGCTGTGCGTGTCGGAGCATGTTCGATAGTTGGAGGTCTGGATAAAAAGATCAATTTATCGAATGTCTTTTTCTTCTACAACTTTTTTCCCGTTCACAATCAGGTAACCCGCTGTTATCCATCATAACAACGGGGAAGAATCCAGATATATGATAAAAGAGAGTGTAGGAGTAGAAGCATGAATAGAAAAGAAAGAAAGGAAAAGAGCAATGAAACGCAGGAAAATTGGGAAGTAAAAAAAAATAAAGAGAGGAGGACTATCTAGACAGCTATCCACTTGGTCATCCGCTATCCCGAGTGAATTGGTGCATTGCAATGTGTATTTCTATTTCTCTGTCTATCTGTCTATCTATCTATCTATCTCTTTCTCTCCCCCCCTCTCTCTCCTTCATCAACTCTTAAAAACAATAGATTGGGGAGCAAGCTCTGGAAATAATAAGAAATGAGACAACTCTGAAATGATAAGCAGTGCAGATACAAGACAAAACAAACCAAAAGCAGTCTGGTGCTGTCAGACAGGCGATGGATGCCGTGGTAAAAATACTCCATGGTTCGTATCCCGCTCTGGACACTTTTCTATTTTTGTATTTTTCTGCTTTCTTTGGTTTTGTCTCTTTATCTCCTTTCTGCACTTCACATTATTTCAAATTTGTCTAATTTCTCAATGAAATATTAAATTGCACCCTGTAACAACAACCATTTTAATATGCTATGAATGTTATGTTTGTTTGGGTATATGTGTGTGTGCGCGCGCGTGTGTGTGTGAGTGTGTGTGTGTATATGTGTGTGTCTGTGTGTGTGTGTGTGTGAGAGAGAGAGAGAGAGAGAGAGAGAGAGAGCGAGAGAGAGAGAGAGAGATAGGAATATTGGTTTAAGCAACAACAACAAACCCCCCCCCCAAAAAAAAAAACCCAATAGAAAACCCAACCCAAAACAAAACAGAAGTGTATAAATAACCATAATTTATAGTGTTTTTATAATTATGCGTACACATGACTTGCATTTAGAGTTCCACGTTGGAATTATTACTATCACTCACGGAGAAGCCGTTTGTTGTCCTGTGCGTGTGAACAGCAGGTACACCATGATCTAGGCGAATAGACCATGATGGAATCAAACCTGTACCTGTCACTCATACGACATAACAAAGTCCGATCCAGTCTAGCTAGTCTCGTTTGTCTCTAAGAGTATCTCTAAGAGTAACTAGCTAGTCTAGTAAGCTTTTGGCAAAGTCTCTAGCTACTCACGAAAACGACATGAACAACTTAATCGTGTTACCAAGAGACAAGAATACATAAAGATGGTAAAAAGAGAAATCACCCAACCAATATTATCTACACAGAATTAGAGTGAATGAAAAACGAAAAAAAAAAGAGAAAGAAAAAGAGATTGAACCAAGAACACAAAAATCGCATGCGCAACTTCCTGCACAGATGATTGCATAATGTTATAGATCGATTTCCAAGAAAGACAATGGAATTCTACTTTTTGTTCCGTCCAAAAATATAATGTTAAGGTAGATAATTAGACTAGACTTAAGTATAATAAACATCGTGAATTTCTTCTAGTCTACTTTTTTTCTTTCAAACGTAGCTAGAACAATGTGTATGCATATTCAATGTAACAAACGCTTTAATAGAGTTTAAATGCGATCCTCTGTACGGGAACTGTGTAATTGATTTTTAGTGATTTTTATGCTCGTTGAAAAATAGCAACGTGGGGTGTTTATCGTTACTAAGGAAGTCCATTCATCTGTGCTAATGGCTTCTTCTAAAACAACCTAATCCCACAACCCACTAACATTAGGTCTACTATTATTCCAATTTCACTCAAATAGTCATTATCAGTTGACTAGATGGATCTTTATACCTAGCATAATAATCTGTTCTTTTCTTTGTAATAACAAGAGAATGCGCATTCACCCCGGATATTGAAGAGAGAGAGAGAGAGAAAGACCGGTGCACTTTGTGATCCACTTGCTGGCAATCTTCTATCTATCTATCTAGACCTCTAGATATCAATCACCGTGATGCCTGTGCCGACAATACAATAGCTAAAATGTGTATTTTCATAGTCAGATTTTATCGTTTTGTTTTTTGTACATGAGGATACAAGGCTATTTGGATTATACCGATAACATTTGCGAGGTAAGAGAAACCCTTTTGGAGTGATATATTTAGTACTGGGGATGTATCTAGACTAGCTGGACAAGATAGTGTAGACGTCTAGATCTATACATAGTCTTAAAAAGATACTTAGATTTAATTCTGTCGTTGAGATAATACACATTAGTGACTTTCTATCATCAAGAGTTAATCTTCTTAAACCATCTGAATTGTATCCCTGCTTAGTATTTTATGCTAATGCTAACTCGTTGTGTTGCTGGGTTATTGTGCAATCAATCTGCAATGAAAATTCCATAATGATTTTAGATTTTAAAGAAAAATGTTGGTTTTAATCTTACATTTTACGTTGTGTTTTTGCGATGATCATTTTTTAAAATAAATAAGTTGGACTCATTCCAGTTGAATTCACCCTAGACTGGGTCTATCACAAGGAGAGAAAAGGAATAAAAGAAATCCAGAATAGGTGCAGATGGAAATTATGCAATAAATACTCATTTACTCCTCTTGTAATTTGATAGATAACTGTGACTGATTGTCTGAAATTTGATTATAATCATTGATTTTTAAAAGCGAAATTCACATGTTGAGACGCAAGAATAATGTTCTGGTCTAGTCTACTTTCAATTGTCTCTTGCTTTGAAGTCATCAAGTTGACTCAGGAAAATTTTAAATGGCAAAAAATTTACAATATGATACCTATGTTTTAAAATTGTATGAATATAGAACAGAGCTCTGGATTCCTATGTCATCATGTTGATAAAATTGGAGAAAATAAAGCAATCAATAGTTGGTTGTGTAATTTGATCTTGGACGGTCATTTGTTCTTATTTCAATAACATGGTCTATCTCCTCTTTGTCTAGAGAATGTCATGAAAATTTGAAGGCGTGTAGTTATACGTCTACACATCTCAAGAATTGCAAGTGATACCATGGAGAAAGCCATTAGCTGTAAGTTAAATGTAGAATTTTTACATTCCAGTCATAGAGCTTAATCATTCAGGCATAAATTATAGAAATTCTTTCTGAGCTTAATGTTTTACAATTTCTACAATATTCTGCTTGAGTTTCATATTGAAAATGAACTTTCAAAAAGATATTTTGATAAGAAATACAGAAATTAAAACTCCATAATAGTAGTAGTACTGGTTTGAGGGATGCTTCAATATCTGCACTCTCAAACATAATTTGAAAAAGCTATGATAAAATATGAATTCAATTCATTTGCAAGGTGTTTTTCTTTACAATTTTGCAGCACTGAGCTCAGCATGGGCTCCAAGAAGACCTTCAGTAATCAGCAGTCTGAAAAGTGCTGAAACAAAATTTTCAAAAGATTTGAACCTTGATGAAGTTTTCTCTTTAGGTTACATTCAGTTGGATACATTTGCCAAGAAATTAGCAGTAAGTTTTTTACTACTTGAAAAATATTACTATTTGCAAGTTTTTTTATTCATCTTATCTCATCAGAGTCTGGTGTTAAATTTTTAGTACTACATTTGATATCATTATCTCTGTGTAGAAGCACTATACATGCATATATCAAGGAGGGCTTGATTTTTTCCTTCTTAAAAATCTTAAGAACCATTGTTTCACCTTTCAAATATAGAAAAGAGGAACTCCTAAGTTATATTCTTCCAGGCAAATTTATTTTTTAATCTGTTGTCATTTTATCATACAACTTGTTGCTGTTTTTCTCAAAAGAACCTTGTGATATATGTTTTAAATAGGATGTATTTGATCAAGTTTTTGTTAAACATTTTTCCATTGGCCCATAGGATTTAAAGAAAAAGAGATCAGCCTCAAATAAGCCATTCAATAAGATTGACTTCAGCAAGGTTGGTTACATCACTGATTCAGCCATCAGAGTGTTAGTCAAAGTCCTTGGAAAGGTTGGTGTCAGTTCATAATTTTAGTTATTGTGTTCTTCGTATTAGCATGTAGCCCTAAACTGATAGGAAGGAGAATCCATCTCTATCATTTTAGCTGAAGTGTTACCTATCATAATATCAGAAGTTGAGTCAAAGCTTGTTCTAACCGATGTCCTGTTGATGTCAGTTGAATTTTTAAAGATAAGTTACAATTACTTTGATCCCTTCTCTGTATGGTATCTTGTCACATGGCAGCTACCAAGGGTTATTTCCCGAAAAACGAAGCATGACATGAGAGTCTTCTTTACTTAAGTGTAAAGACTGTGCTAGATTTTTTTTATTGATTATAAATTTATTTAGTGCTGTATCTAATGTATTAGAATCGCTTGAATTACATTGTAAGGCCTTATGTTTATGCTGATTTATATGTATAAATAACTACAGAAAGTAACCCATGCGCTCTAGCAAATTAATGGATATCTTAAGACATGTACTTTACAGTTTGATTTTATTTGGCTTTGCAGGAGAGTTTTCGTGATGTCAAGTTCATCTCTCTGAAAGGTTGTAGTGTTGTAACAGATCTTGGGCTTTACTGGCTTGCTCAGGCACTTGAAGGGAATAAACAGGATGTTAAGGTTGGTCACAATAAAAATATTATTTTTGCAATGTTGAAGAAGGGTCAATTTTATTCTAAACATACATTCTGTAAGAATAATTACAATGTTAGATAATGTACACAAGCCTGAGTGTTTAATACTTAAATCTAATTAAAAAAGGAAAAGCATCTCTTTTTTGTTAGCCTATTTCAATTTGAATGAAAGTGGAAAGTGGTGGTAAAAAAATAAAAGAAACAAACAAAATACAACTCTCACAGTTTTGCTCAGAACCTGACATGTTTATAATAATAAATTACAGATCAATATAAATGGATGCACTAAGGTGACAGATGGAGGACTGGCTGCACTCATAAACTGTCCCAGAGTGCATATTATTGATGCTATAGCAACTTCAGTGTCACAGTTCAGTACTGGGGCAAACCTTAAGGGTTGTCCAGTCTTGTCTGATTACTCAAGTAAGTATGAAAATATTGAATAAGTAAGGGGAAGGATTTCTGTTTGTCTTGACTCCTTATCTGTGCCTTACAATTTATGTGTTACAAGTATCTCAACAGCAGCAACCTGACAGTTATGTCAGACAGACTCTTGATTTAACTTTTGCTGCGAGAAATGTTTCTTGGGAATGAATATAAATATTGTTTTATCCATTATCTATTTTCTTTAAAAAATGTATAGTTTTCTTGGAAAACCACTTACTTAATGTTAACATTTTTGTACTAAATAAACCTAGATAATCTCTGACTTATGGTATGATTGTTAATCTTTTCACAGGGATTTCCACACAGGAAAATAAAGAGTCCTACTTACTCATTATACCAATTGATACAAAGGAAAGCTTGGCAGAATATTTGTACTCATCTAAGAGTGTTGAACGAAAAGCATTGCATTACCATAATGAATGTAAAATTCAAGATTGGAAAATCAACATTGTTGAGACAGAAAGAACTCATGTGAGTTTCAACCTTTCAGTTAAAGAAGTCATCAAACGTTTCCATGCATTTGGTTTGATTTCATTGTTGCCAGTTTAACACTTAAATAAAACAAATTTAAAACAATTTTTAAAATACGAAAGAGATCTTGAAGACATTGCAATGAGGGATTTTCAGGTTAATAATGTTTGGATTTGTTGTCATAGACTGCAAAAATAGATAAATAATGAGGAATATAGAGTTTTTTAACTTGGAATCCTTCTTTAACATCTATTTCATCTTATCTGATAATTGAAAAAACATACTTAGCAATGCTTAAAACAAATTTTGATTGTGTCAAGAATGAGTTTTGTTAACATTATAAAATTTGTTTCTTTCAGATTCTCTTTCAGCATCTCCTTCCCCAAAACCCAACTCATGTTTTGATTCCCTTTGATGCCACTCTTGATCTGGCAAAAGTTAAACTTCAAGTTGAAGATACTATAGGACATGTGCTCAGTAAAGTAAGTCTTTTGTTTCATACTTAAAACGAGAGAGACTCACAGAGGAAATATGTATTTGTTTTTTGTTTTGTTTTCCATCCCTTAATGTTGCAACATGCAGTGTTGGGGCCCAGCTCTGGTTACATATGCAGCAATGAATCATGTGATATGATACATCCCTGCAGCTTAACACAAACCAATCACAGGGCCAGGACAGAAACTCTAACCAAGACAAAAGCAAGTAGAGGATCAGTCCACTTTGCAGAATCTTTGGTGGCAATTAGGACAAGATGTTATGGTTTTGCTCCTCTTAGATTGCCACACAACATTTTCTTTCACCTCTGAGTTAGCTTCTCAGAAGTTGTTGCCACATAGGCTTAAGAAATATATTGGTATATATGAAAAAAATTTTGGTTACTGAATACTTTTAGAGTATGGATATATAGGTTGCAAGAAAAATAAAAGGACCCAAAGTTTACTGAAAAAGTATTAACCCTTTCACAGTAGGGTCAGATTTTACGGAACTGAAAAATATACATGTTCTTATACTGGATAAATAAGATTTCAGTGAACTGTCATATGCCAAAAGCCTGAATTTCATTTGACATATGATAGTCCACTGAAATTTTATTCATCCCATACCAGAACTGAAAAATCTTGAATATTTTGATGTATCTAGTAAGTTTGATCAGAGATAACCTTAGCATTGAAAAGGATAAAGACAAGTTCATGAAATTTTGGCAAGATTAAAGAACATTTCTCTTTCAACGTGTACATAACTTTCTTTCTTTATTTTGTACCTTTCGGTGTAAGGATGTATGTAAATAAGTTTTCATCAATATATGATGAATGTCATGACTTAAAAGTTAACCTACATAAACTTACTTGAAAATGTGCTTATCAAAGTTGGGTCATAAATTTTCAACAATTGACATGACAGATGAATCTATCCTAAAACATATTTGAGGAAGAACAGATAGCATGACAAGATATGATGTGTTTAAAAAACAATTTTTCTTTTGTCCATCTCATTTTCATGATAGCTATATTTATTATCCTTCAGGAGCAGCCCAACCCTATGCATCAAGTATCCTCTGGAGACCAAATTGTAGAGACCTCCGGGGGATGGTTAGATTGTGCCATGTGGACCAGAATGTTTTTAACCCCTGACAACTTGGTGAAGTAAGATGATCTAAGTTGATTTTGGCCTTAATGAAGGATATTGAGGTGTTTGTGTAAAGTTTATCTTTATATTTTACATTGCAATCACACCAACAACAACAGAAGGACCAAAGAATTTAATACAAAATAAAACTAATTTACAGGCAAGATAAAAGATACAAATCTACTCCAACTTTTTGTGAACAAAAGTAATGTTCAAGCACATATCTATATTTATAAAAGAAGTTTTGTGTGTATGTGTGTGTAATAGCGCCACCTTCTGGTTGCTACAGATTGATTTAAAAAGGCTAGATTCAAAGTCTTTTGTTTTTTGTTTTTTTACTGAAATATATAGTTTTTCTCAGCACCAAAAATTTATAAAGCTAGGATATCAATTAGGACTTTTAAAAAGATTGGTCTAAAATTCTGCAGCTGCTGAAGAAATCAATGCTTATGTAATAATTTTTTTTCTTTTTTTTCTTGGAAAACAGGAACTTAAGTAATAAGCCTCAAAACATTGGTGCTGTCATGTCCTGGCAACCTATGAGCCGTACAAATAACTTCTTCGAAGTGGAAATTGTCGAAGCTGAAGAAAGTACAGAGGCAAATGTTCTGTTGGGAGTTGTACATGATATTGTACTCTCCTCAAGATTTCCTATGGAGTCTAAAGAGAAGAATGGAGGAGTCTTTCATGGGTAAGACAGCCAGGAATATCTTATTGATAGAGGACATCAACAAAAAATAGACTCTATCTTTAGCTATTTGAATTTGATTAATGATATGCATAAGACTTAGTTGTACATCATCTAGCAAAAAGAAGCTTTCATTTTTAAAATGTAATTGATCGTTTTGAACCACAGCTGCAATTTTCAAAACTTCTCTGTCATGCAAATTTTTTATTTTTTCATTGTGATTTAATCACTAGAATAATCTAAAATAATTAAGAACTCTGAAAATAAGATTTGAAGATTTTACCAACAGATCAGATTTTGTCTTGTTGAACTTCCAAGCGATCATTTTTTAAAAAGCAATAATCATTGAAATGATCAGAATTCTAAGGTGTCATATTATCCCTATTAAATGCACTTTGTGCATAAAAAATAGACTCAAATGCATTTATTTGTTACAAAAGGAAAGAAGAAAATAATAAACAATGATGAGATGAAAATAAACCACAGCATCTAACTACACCATTTGAATTTTCATGGATGGATTTTTCGTGCAGGATTGACTGTCATGAAGTGTTCAAATGAGATGTGTGTCGTGTGAATTTTCATCAGTGTGTTCTAGTAGTATGTCAAAAAGGCATGTGGATGGGCAGTTAAAAAAAAAAGTTTTTTGTTAAATTGCATAGGGAAGTGTTGTAAACTGTCACAGAAAGAGTTTTTACACACGTTGGGACTATGTATTAATCACAAGACTGCGCTTATAAGAGTTGATGCACTTGATGGAGATAATATAGTATTTACTTTTGATGTTCATTGTCCAAAAACCTTATGAACATTTGAAAAACAACGGCTCAAGAGGGATTTCTATCTCTGGGAAAATCTTTGATAAGGTCTGCTTCAATGGAAGGTTATCCAAAAGTAATGATGGTTTTTTAAATACAGATTTGCTCTGTCTGAGGAGACAAAACTTGGTATTGGCATTGAAGGAAGCTGGCTTTCTGAATATGTTCCTGGCCCTGACGCACACATGTATTTTTTTAAAAATGGAGAGAAGGTATTTTAAATTTTGTATAGTTATTGCCTTGATATTGTTTCATTTCTATCATGTCATAATGGATGAATATGATGTATGACAAGCTATGTTCATTCATTTGAAGCACTATTTTTTCTCAGCTGAACATAAAACAAAATTCCTTTTTTTATTTGATCCATGACAACTAATAAAAGATGTTGTTTTTTACCTTAAACTCTTTTACAAACATTGTGAAATGTAAGAGGCTTGACATTTCCTTTCTATGCTCTTGTATTAGTTTTCTGTGATAAATCTTTTCAGTCTTATTTAAAAAAAAAACATAATAGAAAATTAGTGGAGTAAAATTAATGTTACTTGCCAATGCGACGGTTTCTTTGTTTATTTTCATTTCATCTCTAATGATAATGTTTGTCCTGTTAACTACACAAAATAAATAAAAGGGAGTCTTTATGTTGTCAGGATTGATTTGTCATGGGTATGTTGTTAGATACTGCTATTCATGGAATTAGTTTGATGTTTCTTATTGGACTGTGTTATCTGGCTGCTGATCCGGTACTTTTCATGCCAGGGATATTTGATTGCCAAACTTAAATAATCTTATTGTTGCTATCCTTGTCACAAACCTCTCCAGGTGCATGAAATAGATATTGATGAAAAACCGCATTCAGGTCTGCACCCAATGATTACAGTGCTTGGTAATGCATTTGGAGCAGTGCGAATCCTCAGCAAAGTTGTCCCACCTGTGGTTTGTTAATTGAAAATTTTCTTGATTTCTTAATGTGGGTAACCTCAAATTCAGTTTGCAGTTTATCAAAACCATCACAATTAATACTATCATTTGTTATAGTGAAAGATTTAAACTTACAACAAAATAAACTAGAATTAGCAGTGTATAAAATTGCTCCATTCCATTTATAATCATGCACGCGTTAAGGAATCTATGTTGCACTTGCCTTTCCAAACACTTTATATTCTATGATTATTGCTAATTTTAACTGTAAGTCCAAACTTTTTAATCCCTTAAATGAACTTGGTGCTAAAAAATTATTGAATATGATGGCAAGAGTTTAATATACCTTTTTTAAAACTTTCTTTTCAATATTCAGGAGTTGCAAAAACAATGGAATGATCAGCAACAATTCCATACACCAGGCTTTAGACAAAACATACTCTGCGATGACCAAGGAATTACAGAGTAAGAGAATTGAAAAAACAGGCCTGATGTGCTTTAAAAAAAAATATTAATGATTGAGTTGTGTTTCCTACTCTGATTGTTAGCTTGATGTATAGTTCACCTTTCATGAATGGTGCTGAAATAAAAAAGACTTTTGTCATTGCCCTCTTGTCTACCCAACTATTCTATAGCTTTTACTGTTTAAGTCATCTTTTTCTTTGCTTTATCTTTAAAGACTGAAATATTATTTTTGTCTGTCAGGAGAAACTTGAACTGAAAACAGATGAAGTGGGATTATTCTATGATTTTTCTGAAATAGGTATTTAGGTCTTCTAATTTCCTTTTTCTTCTTTTTCCAGATATGCTCCATCCAAAGACAACCCTTCCAGCCCAGGTTTGATGCATATGAAAGAGCATATCAGCGGGAAGAATAACGTCTTTGTCATACAGGCCAAGAAGAATGCCACAGGCAGTGGAGCACTGAGTATTGGACTTGGCCCTGAGAACTACCCAGCGAGTGCCCATCCAGGGTGGAGGACTAATAGTATTGCTCTGCATGGAGATAATGGAAAGTAAGAAATTTATTTTTGCTACCAGCTTTTATAGGCTTATGATGTCATTTGTACACCTTAAAAGATTCTTTTAGAGCCTACTAGCCTATAGACCAAGAGCTTATCCCGGTTAAATGATGTGTGAACTGTACTAGTGGCATTGACTACTTTTCCAACCCAATAGGTGGGTCAGTACTCGTTTGGGTTCATGCTTCCCACAGGGCCGGTTGTCAATCATGCAGTCTGTGAGGGCCCTTCCCCCTTTCTACAATCTCATTTTTGTTTTTAGTTTTATTATCATGAATTTTTTCCTTCTAAATCATTATGATTAATCCTCATAACAATCAGAATTAGCTCTGTCTTTCTATCTTATCTTTTCACTTTTCTGCTAAACTCTCTAACATTCCGATGTTTAAAATAGAAAAAGAGTAATATTATTTTATAACCTGGATTTAAATGCCTGCTGGGATGATGTGCACTTTTTTTATAGCTCAGTAATTTAAAGTTTGATGACTTTCTGTTTGACAGCCTGGGGAGTTAACTGCCTTAGCACTGCAATAAAAGATTTGATACAATTTGGAGAACACAGTCAAAATCTACCTTCAAAGTCAATACATACAAGGAATCATATACATCAAACTGTTTAAGATGAATGAATAAATGATAGATGACCAATGGCACCCTCTAAACAATCTCATTGCTTCCGGACCGGAAGGAGTAACTGTTTGTCGTCTATCCAATCATTTTCCCCAACAAGTGTCAGAATTTTTAACATAAACAATTAATTAATTTACTTTCACAGGTTCTGTCTAAGTATCTTTATTGATTTATTGTACATTTACAATATGTATTACTTATAGATTTCTACATTTATGTCTCTGTGTTTATTTAACCTATATCAAGGTATGTAACTACTTTTACAAGAACTTATTATATTCATATTATTTATATATATATTACTATGAATCAATTCTCATATATAGAAATTTTTCTAAAAGGAGCTCAAGAGCCATATGTACTTTTTTTCTTGGTGTTTTTTTTGTTAAAAAAATACATTTACTGACTTGAATTTTTTCCCCCTGGAATAAAAAGAAATTATTTGTGGGTGAATTTTTCACACCAATATTTCTTGTTTCTTCTTTTTAGGCTTTACATAGAATCTGGGACGGGGGTTGCCCCAAAAAATGGAACTCGCAGAGTTTGGAAAGACGGGGACATCATTAAGATGATTGTCACCAGCTTGAAGAATGATGAAATCATCGTAAATAATAGCACTGTTCAAGTTGAATTTTATGTCAATGATTCAAAGGTATTCTTGTCACCATAGAAAACGTTCATTAATAACAAAGTAGACTTGTAAATATGCACAATAACGTTGTTAATCACATATTTAATGTGCATGATTTGTTTTATACTTTGTAGCATGATCATAAGCAATCACTTGACTGTAAAAGTATAGCATCTATCTTTAGAACTCAGTATTGTAATTTAATAGAGTTTACCGCATATTGCTATTATCTCTGCTCATTTCAGCAGTTATTTTTTTTACTCATGACAACAGGAAGGGCACGTGCTTTTCATGTATATTGAAAGAAGAACAGAGAGAGAAAATTCATAGTACATGGCAAATCTCCTCTTAAAATGTATCTTCAAGATTAGAATATTTTCATATGAATGCTTTCATCAAGATTTCCTTTGACTCTAGGTTGCAGAAACCGCATTGACTTTGAAAAACTATGATAATAGCAACCGCATGTTTTTCATGGTTGGAATGAATTGTAAGCCTGGTGTTTTGCAAATCCTCAACTACAGACCTCCCTACTTTAATCCTGTAAGTCTCTCTAGATTGCCTTTGTTTAAAGTTATGTGACTCGACTGTCAGCATCTGTTGTTTCAAATGTTGGGCTAAGTCATTAATAAAAGAGACTGTAGCAGTTAGCTAACAAGACAAAGTCAGTTGTTCGAACTTCATGGGTTGTTTATTTTCAATGGTTATGGAAGTGAGAGAGAGATGACAATGGAGAGATAGAAAAATTGTACAACATACCAACGTCACATAACAACATAAAGGAGTTCATCATGAGTGTGATGTGGTGCGATGATCGCCACAAGACATTCTACTTAATGATAATGACGACAAATATAATTTATATTCACTTAAACATTACTGATGAATGAAGTGTTTTTATTTTGAATACTGCTAATTCTTATCCTAAGTTTCATGTTGGGTTTCAATCCTTTTTGTCTCTGTCTCCCCAGAAAAGTAAATATGAACCAAAATATATGAAAAGTTTTTATTGTGTGCAGAATTAAGGTGCATTTGCAATACAGGTTTCCCTTTTAACATTACCTTGATGTTTCAGCCTCCAAGGATGAATATGTTGACAATGGGGAGATGCCATTTCATGGATATACTGGATGATGGCACATTACTATACAGGTCAGGGCAAAAAGATAAAATAGAGTAATCGGTGCATAGGGGGAAAAAAAGTAAGAATACTTAGAAGATTTCGATAATGTACCTTATTTTGTGATTATTAGATACAGGAAATTAGTTTCATTTGTATGTGCATCTCAAAGTTTTAAACTTTTATCATAAAGACTAGATTCAGATAATCATGTAATGTGGTTGTCTAAAATAACACATTCTTCACATTTCATTCAAAGCAAATAAAGTTGCCATAATGTCATTGTTTCAATATTTTGGCCCAAGTCAGACTTAGGTAAGTTATACTGTTGTGATGACTGAATTATATATTTTGTTGCTGACTAATACTTTTTTCTATATCCCTTAGACCATTTGAAAATAGGAAGCTGTTTTCCTTATATCTATCCAAGACTCCATTGAACAAAGAGCTGACCTATTTTGAGATGAAAGTAAAAACCTTAGACAAACAAAGGCACTGTGGAATTGGTTTGGCATACAGGGACTACCCAATTGACAAAATGACTGGATGGTATCCAGGCTCAATTGCCTACCATGCTGATAATGGAGAGTAAGACATTCTGTCTGCATTTCTTAAGACAACTAGATAGAGATTTGTTATTCAAATTTTGATACGTTATGTATATATTTTTGCATTCTTTTTTACTGAAAGTAAACATTATAAGATTTCTGAGGATTCAATGTCACGGAATTTATGCAAAAGGGTATTTCTAAAGTGAAAACTTTCTTAAGTCGTGTTTTCAAATAAAATAGCACTTGATTACATTGTTTTACTTTTTATTTATAAAACAAAGTGTAGCATCTTCCTGCTGAGTGTTTTTCCCTTGCTTCATGTTTTTTTTATTCTGTTGAGGATGAGACTTGCAAGTTTTTTTTATGCACACTTCCAAATTCTTAAAGAGTTTCCAACAGCCTTCATCTTTTATAGGTTTGAAAGCAATACTGAGAATTGCTGCATACCAAATGATTACTCTTTAAATGACACTTTGAATCTAATCTACAGGATTTATTATGGAGCCTTAACTTGCATCAAGTCTTTGACAGAGGAAAGTAGTTTTGACACAGGAGACATTGTTGGTTGTGGAATTGATGCATCAAAGGCTATTTTCCGTGCAGACGGAAGTCTGGAAAATCAGCAAACATTACAAGTGTACTTCACAAAAAATGGGAAAAAGGCAGGTTGAATTTTTTAACACAATTCTAGAGGTAAACTAGCTTGTTCAGTCAATGTACAATATGGTAATGTTTGCAGCTGGACCCAGGCTATTCTTAGTAGTTAAAAAAATTACACCCCCCATCTTAAATGGTCTGTAGCTTTTCCTTGAATAGATAAAACCTAAGCAAAGTATGCATTTTCTTGCAAGGGAAGGACATGAAGATATAATGACATAGGCTTCAATATCCTGAGAAAAACTCTTAGAGAAAAATTTGTTTCATTTTTATTTTTTTTTAAGTTTTTCAAAGCCCATGTTGCTACTTTTTACCCAATTGCCTTCATAATCTGCAATAATAGAGAAGAAAGACACTCTTCTCTTGCATGTGCTGAAAAATAGTTCTTATAGTTGCTTCATTGCTTTGCCAAAAAAGAAAGATATTGCAAGGTGCATTTTTTTTGGAGCTCAGAGATGAAATGTAAGACTGGCTTCAGCTGCAAAATGCAGCTCGGGGAGTGAAAGTGTTAAATAAATGATGTATTGTTTGCAAAAAATGAACTCTTTGTTTGCAATTTACCATTATACTATATTCTATCTTAGTTCTTTGAATAAAATAACATTTCAATATGTGCATCTATATTGGGACACTTCCTTTCATAAGTTTGATATGCATAACATTAAACTTTGAAAGTAATTTCTTTTTATAGATTCATACAGTTGAGTTTCAATACAGAACAGAGGGTGTGTTTCCTGCAGTCAATCTCCATTTTGAAAAGGATGAGGTGCAATTGTTAAACTACTACTCTGGAGCAGAACCAGGGCATTTGATTTTGCAGTCAGAGGCCAGCAAAACAGAGGTTTGTCAATGAAAATTAAAACACAGGGGAGAGAAAACTAATAATCATTTCTAAAGTCAATTTTGGCAACTAGAACTAGAATATCATAATGATAAAGTGGTCAACTATTGTCCTGACAGTAAGGCAAATTGTTTTCAAAGAGCAGCATGTAAAAGAACTTATGTTGGAGCCTAAATATTTTTTTTACAAAGCTTTTTTTCAGAACAGATGAAAAAAAAAGATCATATATTTAAAATACCAAGAGCAATCAGTATTTTGGATTAAAACACTAATGAGGATTTTTTCCATTTGTTAATGAAATAATAGTGAGAGTGTCCCAGAGAAAAAGATGGGAAATCTGTTCTATTGTGAAATTTCTAAATCACTATCAAGGGTTGTATTGGTGTTACTGATAAAAACTGACCAAAAAGAAGTCGTTTTCTCTTTCAAAAGAAAATTATACTTTATGTGAGAATTATCTTCGCACAATGCAGATGCTATGTTTTTTTTTTTTTTATAACCTAATTTAAGTCTTTCTTTGATTCTGGTTTGCTTAATCCTGCAAATAGGTTAAAAAAACTGAACCCAGTTACAACATAGAGGGATGCCAGTTTACAGTTTTGGGAATTGGATCCAAAAAATCAAATCCAGCACAGAAAACAGCAGCCTTGCAGAAAATGATGGAATCGGGGCAGCAGTTTTCTATGCTTCCAGTCATTGATAAAAGATTATCTGAAATGGACAAGTAAGTATGTAGTTTTAATGTATAATTCATTCAGATCTGTTTAGCTAAACTTCCACTGTAGCAGTTGGTGTTTTGTTCAAATGCCTATTTTCTGTGCTTGCATTCCCTTCTATCAAAATTTTTGCTTGAGATATTCTCACGTTTATGAGATACACATTAAAACTGAGATTATGAAATGATCCAGTAACTTTTGAACTTCATTCTAGGAAACCTGAATCAATGGATATGCAAGAACAGCAGATGAATGCAGCACTGTGTTGGCAGAAAGAATGTCTTCAACGGTTTTTGCAGACAAAGATAAGGCTGAATTATATGTCCCTTGACACTACATCCACTGACGTAAGTTTAAAAAAAAATTGGAGTTTAATCATTCATCTACTTTAACATTTTGTCTATGAAAAAGCCTGTGTTTGTTGCTGAATTGAAATTTTGCATGAAGACAAAAAAAACAACTGTTTAAAATGGTTTATTTTGACTGAAACACAAATAAATCGCATGTATATGACCAATGATTGCTCATTGTGTAGTGTGTAACATCAGCAAACAGGCTCCTTCTCCCTCAGCTCTTACTTGTATCAATATTTATAGCAATTTTCCCTTTTGGTTCAAACAGATTTTTTTATGTGTACATTCCTCATATTTGTGTGATTCCTGTGATGTTTGCTTTTTACTTAACTTTTTGTTGAGGAGCAAGTTATAACAAAATCTCTTTACCAATACTTTTAATGTGGTGGCCAAGATAAATAGATTGGCTTTTGTGACAGTGGCAGTGTGTAGTGAAAAAGATGCAGAAAAGAATAATTGTGTTTTTGGTAAAAAAAAAATGTAATCCAAATTTTTTCAGACAAACAGGGTTTCTCATTTTCACCAACAATTTGTACTATGGATGTCTTTATATCAAATTTTGTTTTTAAAAGTTTGTGAAATTTTAGCCTTTCAGATTATTACAGGCGAATGGTTGGTAAGTGTAAGGTTGATTGATTTCAAGTTTTAATTAATCTCATTATTTTAAAGTTCTATTTAATCAATGTGTACTCAATAAGTCTTTTTTTTTATTGACAAATTACAGAACCTGCAAAATCTACAGGCCATGATTGTTAAGACATGTGAGAACGATCTACAGATGCATTCTGAATTTTACAATGTGTCAGAAAAAATAGCAAAAGCTATAGAGAAAACAATGGCTGTTCTGAAGAGAGAAAAGCTCTTGCCTGCTTACCAACTCAGGGAAATTTTTGATCAAAAAGTGGTCTCCAATGGAAGAGTGTATGAAACTGTCATTAGATTTCTTCAAAGAAAGGTACTGCTTATTTATGGTCACTTCGAATAAACCTATGTTTTGTAAATTTGTATTTTATTTATCGTATTTGAATTTTAAATTGCCGTGAGAACAATTACTACTTTTCAAGTGATTTAACACAAAAGTATATAAGGAGCTGCTTATTTTAAAAAAATCTAGATTGGAATGTTTTGCTCATATTTTCTTAACTGTATACATTTTCCATCTCAGGGCCGCATTGTTTGGTTTCCTATGAAAAGAACAGTGGTGGCAACGGAAATGGCTTTCGCAGAGACTCTGGTACGCATGTCTGAGACCCTGTCTCAAACATCCTCTGACAAAATGGCCCCTTGTATTGGAAAGGATACCAAAGTTTGGATGAACATTGCTGATATGGCTCCTGAACTTAAACAGTTTGTGCAATCTAAGGTTGGTGATTGTAACACTTTTACTTGATGTGTAAAATGTTTACCAGGTTTGAGTGTGTATTATACATTTAATTGTTTTTTCTTTGGTCATTAAAACAACAATTGTTCCTGTCATTTAAAAATGTAAGTCAAATTATCTTAGCTGGCCTCATCCTTGGATGTAATGATTGAAGAAGAGACATAAGAGCAACTTTCTGTGATAGTCTTCCCTTCTTTCCATAGTCAGCTTTTCTTGTTAATGTATAGCTGTTTGAACATGTCTAATACCATTTCCTTTTTCATCTCTTATCCCTTTACAGGCTGATCTAATGAGTCATATTCTCCTGTTTTTTGGTCTGATTGAAGTACCTTGCATCAGAGAGTCAAAAGATGACCCAATGTATTGTTACTGTACGCCAAAGTCTCTTGGACCATTGCCTGTCACTCTGGTAATTTCCATATCAGTTACACGATTATACCATTTATCATTCTCAATAATAAAGCATTGCTTTAATTTGTTAAAAAAATAACGTTAAAACCTTTCAAAATATCTTTTATCATTCTAATCAAATGTGACCCGTCAATACGGTTTGGTACACAAGGTACATCTCGGAAGAAACTTAAAGATCATGAGTTTATTTTGAAAGTTTTGCTCTTTTTGAAAGTTATTTTTTTCATTATCAAATATTCAAGGTGTTCAAAATGAAAAAAATAAGACAAATTTTTTTTCTTCTTAAAATCACTTAATTTATGCTTTTTCTAAGTTGCAACTCCACTCTTATAACTGTATCTTGTGCACCAAACCGTGGTGACGGGTCACAAATAGAGGTACATTTATTTATAACCTCTTACAAGTGACAGATAACACAACAGCTGTGAAAAACAAACAAATGTAT
>JAUEKZ010164879.1:0-15854 GCA_031471865.1 Melibe leonina | reverse complement strand
AAGAGAATTCCCTGGCTGACTGCTACTCCTGGATGTTACAAACTGTCCTCAAGATGATTTTGTCTCAATTATTGACCTACTTAAGTAGAAAGTCCTTAAGAGTCCACTGGCACTTAGAGCTGGGGATTATCCCAGTTTCTTTACCATGAAGTGGACTAGTGGTAATTATTGTCAGACTCTGGACAAGGTGCTGGTCTATTGTTAATTTCCTTCCTAGCCCAACAGACGGGTTTTGTACCCATTTTTGACTCTTGGATGGAGTGAGGCAATTAGAATAAATTTCCTTGCCAATAGAAAAACCAAAGTGTAACTGGCAGGCATTGAACAGGGTCCCCTCAGCTCTGTGCTGCATTGTTATTAGTTCATCCACCTTGTCTGACCTCGTTAAATATGTGGTAGACGAATAGTTCAATATTAAAAAAACATTCAATGAAGGAAATAAAATGAACATTTTTTAATCTTACCAAATATTTTATCTTTACTCAGACAATACGCTCTTACCTTCGTCCAAACATGGAAGTGTCTTCTTATGGAGATATGAAATCCAGCCAGTTGTTTCCCTTGAATGCTACAACATATGATGAAATTGAGATCACCAATCTTGGGAGGAGTGTGTCTCCAATATGTTTGAGATCGTACGAAATTTTTATTTTTGTCCACATTATTGTGAAAAGTTTGTTTTTAATTCCTTTTTCATCAGTTGCAGCTCTGATATTAACTTCTTCTCCTACTTTTATGTATTTGTTAATTTTTTTATTGATTTATGAGACATAAACGCTTAAGAAAATAGGTTATTAAGTAGGAATTGTCATAGTTTATTATTGCATAATATGCAAAATACATTTCTGTATAAATGTTCATATTCTTTGATCTTAAGACTTCTTTCAAAATGATTCATTTTCAGTTTCTCAGATCTAGGTGGTTCTCTAACTCTCATGTTTCCTGGTCCAGCCATGGAAGTGCCAGCAGCTGCATCACTGGAGCAAGTTTTGGCTTCTGCTCCCCTCTTGCCAGTGAGTTTGTTCCCTTTATAGCTGGGCAAGTTCTGAATATAATATGTGTTCTGAAAATTTGAAGAAATCATACTATCCAGTTTGTTTGATTTTATTCTTGTCACATTACTGTTGTTGTTAGATTATTTATGATCATATAATGAAAGTACAACATTGTATGGAAATATTTCTTTATTTATTATGTCTCTTAATCATTAACTTTTATTTTTATACATTTGAACAGCAAGGAAGAGACTTAAATTTTTCTTTTTCTTACAGCACTGAAAGTTTTAAAAGGATGAATACTTTGATTATCAAGATTATTTTTCAGCTTCATATGTGCATTAGTACACCTGGTCAGAGACACTCTCAAAATCACATTATTCTTTTTTTTATATGGGTTGTTTGCTTAAGGTTGAGTTAAGCATACTTCACCAGAAATAAAATGCAATTCAGGACTAAATTTTTGGAAAAGATTTCATGAATCAAAGTACAATTTTTACAAATTCTTGTATCTCTGTGTATTTTAGAATGATTTGTCATTCAACCAAGGTGACATTGTTACTGTGCGTTTGGATCCAATAAAGGTAAAATAGAATAGATACAATTGTGAACTTAGCAAAAACATTTTTTGTTTGTTTGATTATATTAAAATCATGCTACAGGGAAACAACGAATAAATTCAGATTTATAATTTTTAGAAAAAAAAATTGAATTCATCATAATATCATAGATTACATAGCTTTATGAAATCATTTTACACTCTTGATCTTAGCCTAATAGTTGAAAACTGATTCTGTCTGTTGAATAAGGTAACATTAATGGTACAAACAAATATGTTTTTAAATTGCTGTTGAAGGGGATTGCCCAATCTTTGCCTTTTGTATCAGAGAGACCACAAAGTGTTATTGGAAGAAGAGGTTATTGTGGTGGAGCCAAGTGAACCTGTATACTTCACTGCTATCTGTCGTGATATAAATGTTTGGCATGACACAGGCATATTGGCGTGAGTGTCTCTTCCATTCCTATCAATACTTTTCCATGTAATTTTTTACTATCAATATATGTGTTCTATTTTAATAAATATAAAATGTAATTTGTCTTTTTGTTATTTTCTTGTGGAAGTTCAGAAGGATAAATAACAAGTTTTCATTACCTTCTAAGGAATTTACATCAATGCTTAGGTTTATGTGTCACAAAACATCCAGCACCTGGTCTATCATAGACTTTCTATTCTCTGACAGCTATACAAATGTATCTGGATCTTCACCGGTCGCCCAATTCATAGCAGCTTTGCCTCTCACCCCAGAAGTTCCGTCTTTCTCCTTTGGTCAGTAACAAAAAAATTGCAAATGATTTATGTTTGGCAACATATTCAATATGCATAAATCTTAAACATTGGATTTTGCACAAATATTACCTATGTGTAGTGAAGATGCACATCCCATAATCCTGAACTTTTGCACTAAAGATATAATTAGTTGATGTTACAGTTTTTAATTTTTAGCAATAAAACAGAGGGAGAAAGAGAGAAAGAAAGAGAGAGAGAATGAAGCCAAGATAATAAATAAGAGAGTGAAAGCAAGATAAAGACAGAGTGATAGAGGGAGAGAAAATTAGAAACCCTCTTTGAATTGGCCACAATTATCAGAAGCAACAAATTTTCTGCATTCTCTTTTAGAAATTATCAACCGAGGGGAACGTTGCTATATTGCTATTGGCGTGTGTCCCAAGCGCTATTCACCTGGAAGGCAACCAGGGTGGAACAAAGGCTCTGTAGGTTACCATGCAGATGATGGCGGGTAGGTAACGTCATTTTAGCTTATTCCACAGTGGCTATGGGGTTGTTATATAAGATGCTGCTCTTATACGTCTTTACCCATTGCACCTTTTTTCTCCAATTCTATCTTTATTTCTTATCAGCTTCCCCTGTACATCTGTTGCTATGGCTATTATTCCCTTTTCCTGATTCTTCATTGTTTTTCTGAAAAAGAATAATGAAATAACTTTGATCCTCTACAATAGAAAACTGTGAGATACAAATCTTAGTCGCAATTATTTGATGTAAGTGATTGACATTTCTTATCTTAGTTAAATTTTCTGTTTAATTTGTGCTTGTCACCATGCCATTAACATTTTTTCTTTAAAATAAAGTCACACTGCACATAATATTCATGCAATATGATATATAAGTTCTTTTTATGATCATATTAACCCTAATAAGCGTACCATATGCTTAGAAAATAGACTTAAAATAGTCTACTTGTTTGTTGCAAAGAGAAAGAAAAAGGCAATAAACAAACAAATGAAAAAGGGAGAATCAATATGCATAGAAACACTGAATCACACACTTCCTGCACCAGAAAGCACCATGTGCATTGTCATGGTTGTGCTGACATAAAGTGTATAGTAGAGACGTCTGCTGTGTGTATTGTCTTATGTGTGTCATAGTAGTATGTCATAACTTAACGAAGGGCATTTGGATGCGGCTCTCTCTGTTTTAAATTGCAGAGGGCAGTGTTACGAATTGCCATAGAGAGAGTTTCTTAAGCACACCATGTCTATGTATTAATCACCAGACTAGTAGAGGTGAGCTTAGGGTCAGGGTGTTCTTTTGATGTTCTTATAATTTGTATAATGATGTTATTATCATCAGGAGCTTATTATTTCCTCCACGTTTGTTCTTATCAGACTTTTTTGTGGGGCTGGATCATGCACTAAAAGAGGATCAAAATGTACCGTTGGAGACATAATGAAATGTGAAATTGATTTTGATGGAAAAGCCATCAATTTTTACAAGAATGGAGACTTGGTAGGTCAACAAATCAACATTTGTATGCGTGTATATTTATTTGACCCGATTGTTCCGTAGGTGCATACAGCTTCTGATTTTCATTCAGTTATGAATTCTTGAGTCGTTAGGTGCAAGTTTGAATCTCAGTCAGACCAAGAACTTTTTTTCAGGGTACTCCTGTCCACCCAGCAGTGAATGGGAAGTTAGGTCTATTGATTGAACGAAAGTAAGGGCAATGTGGAAAGCAATGGGAACAACCACACTATGTTCTATGCTTAGTAGAATCAGGATACACTGATACCCTGATGCTCAGCTTGAGTATGGGACTCGCTTGCCATTATGTATGCATTTACTAATTTTATATAGACCTATCTACCTGAGTCCAGGCATTTATATGCATGCTCATTTTTGAATGTGTGTGTGTATATATATATATATATATATGTAGGTTGTATGTCTATTTGTCTGTGTGTGTGTATGTGTATGCGTGTGTGTGTGTGTGTTTGTATGCACAAGTAAATGCATTTGATATTTACAACTAAGTACCTATCCCCTTTTTTTTCATGGCTCACTTCACTTTTTGCAATGCTGAACGATTAGTGGTCATCCAGTTTGATCCTATCCTTCCCTTTTTAAAGGTGCATCAAACAACTTTGCAAAACACATCAGGCAACTTCTACCATGCAGCTGTGGGCTTGCATTCTATTGGAGAGGTCGTCAGGCTACTGGAGAAGGAGCCTTGGAGTGTGAAAGAGGTGGAAGAGGTAAAAAAGACAAACTTTTATTAAAACGTTAATCCTTTCATAGCGAGGTCTGATTCTAACCCAACTGAATATGCAAAATCTTGAAAATGTATGTGTTCTTTTACCAGATAAATCAGATTTCAGTGAACTGACATATGCCAAAAGCCTGAAATTCGGACTTTCGGCATATGTCAGTTCACTGAAATCTGATTTATCTTGTATAAGAACAGGCAAATCTTGAAAATGTTTGTGTCATTAGCATTGAAAGGTTTAAGTTTACTGTTGTGTTGACTTCCCAGCTATGCGACTGGTGGTTTCTCTACTTTTATATAAGTGTTAATAGCCTCCCTATCTATTATCTGATAACACCCCTGTTTGTACCCCTGTGATCATAGCAGTGTGTTGTGTGTTGTGACTTGTCTTTTTTAAATGCTATTCAATTGAGAAAAAGTTGTTTGCGAAAACATCCAGTTTTGTTTTGACATCCGTCTTTATGAAAATTTTACATTTTTAGAACTATTTTGCTTGTTCTTGAATGCCACATGTAGAAGGAGAGGAAATTTTGATATGGCAAAATTTAGAAAAAAAGCGTACTGACAAAAATATTTAGAGAGCAATAACTTCTGATTGAATCTTATTGTGAAGCTTACACAGAGGCAAAAGAAAATGTTATGTGGCTCATTCAAAGAAGCAAAACCAAAAGACTCAGCTCAGTGGGATGATCACCTGCTTGCTTTCATCTTGATCCATACAAAGATTACTTCTTGGTTCTGTAAATGTTTAAATTTGTCTGCAGACACATATCCCATGTCCCATTGTTCCATTAAATTTAACCTACATAGGGCTGGGCCCCGACACTGCATAATTTGGTGCTTGAAAAGTTTTCTCATTTGCTAAGAAAGAATTCTCCTTGACAATTGTATCAACTTTGTGACCATTGTATGTATTTCAGAGGCAACTACCAAATGCTTTTGATTGTTACAAGTATGGCAACATGTACATCAGGTAAGTATTTAATGCATTTTTTTTTTGTTGCTTTGTTTTGTTGCATGATAGATTCACTGTTAGTGATAATCTTTTGTAGTTTATAATGTTTTTTGGTTTTTTTTAAATGGATTTTGATTGGCTTCAATATTTCTAGATCTTTTTGATTATGGATGCAGGGGAAGCTACCAACCAAACTTTTACCAGGATAGATACATTTGTTTGCATTGCAGAGCAGAAACTAAAGTAGCTCAGGCTAGAATATTTTGAATGCTCCCTCTTACTAGTACGGCATTAAATACCCGTTGGTTTTGTTTTAACTCTCTTGAGACGGAGCTGTTTTTAACTCGCTATTCCCTGTGGATGGAGCTTTTCGCCCTATTTCCAGACGTTCACTGCACAAAAAGTAATTAAGCAATTTACATCAAATTTTCAAACATATAACCTCAACTAACGATCTTTACAATACAGAAATTTGTATTCAATTATCTTTGTTACTTTTTGTGGCAATGTCTTCTCAAAATTTTATGAAAATCCCACTCTCGCAAGAATTTTTTTCACACAATGCAAGCAATGATAACTTCAGCATGTGCTCAAAGAGAAAGTAAGACAAGAAGCTCAAACTCCATCACAAATTGTATTTTATCATTTCCGGTTTACTTAAAACATGGATCAAAGGGAAGCAGGATAAATGTTGCTGTGCTCATTTGAGGTGTGGGGCACAGCTTTTGCAAGATAGTCAGGGAGAGACGGGCCATCAAAGTGTCATCACGTAAGCCCTGTGTCAAAGGCCTGTAGGGAATAATTTATGGTGATGATACATAATGTACATGAAGCGTCTCAAGTGAGTTAAATTCTAAGACTAATGTTCTCTTAAAAGTCCATATATGAAACTGTGACTTGAAGCTGAAGATGCAAATTTTCTCTCTTTAGTCCTGGACGCACTTTGTCCATGCATAAAACAAGAAACAATCTAGGCAACTGGCTGATGTTACACAATCCAAGCAAGAATGTTGTTGGCTACAAAGTGAGTCTCACCTTTTTAAAGATGGTTTTCATTCTGTTGTTTACCTCTGATGCCTTCAATTTAAAGATTGTTATAACGTTATACATATGAATCACACTTCTTAATAGGAAAAGATGAGTATACATTTATGGTTTAACTTTCAATTTTATATCTATCTGTAAACGTTGTTTAGCTTGTAAAGAGCATGTTAAAAAGAAAGGCTTCTCCACTTGCAACATATGAATAGACTAGATAATTCATAAGGTCTTAGCTTGATACCAACAGAGATAAACTTTTGTCTGAGTGAGCAAGAAAGTCACAAAGTGCCAACCCAGTGCATTTGCTTGCAGTATAAGGATACTTCACTTAATCATAATCATACAGAACTTTTTTATCAGGATATCACAGTGAGATGAGAGTAAAGCCAGTCAAATAGGATTTGATACTTGATACTTTCTGAGAATATCCTTGTTTGGCTATCATTTGAAACTTGAACCCCTTTTTGTTGTTATCCTTTTTCAAACTGAAGGTTTTGCTGCCTGAAACCCTTGAAAAGCCTGCCAGTTTTCTTAAACCCGGACAAACATATGCAAATCGTATACTTATCCCCATAGCAAAAGGTATGATTATGGTTCTGAAAATGATTTTGAAAAAATCAGTTGCTGATAATTATCTTCAAAGTTGATAAGACAAATTGTATTTTTTATTGATTTTTATTTATATTCCTTAAACTATGATGTCAAATTAAAATTGCGTAGTCTAATATTTTTTTCCACTTTTCAGTTTCAATGTTTTAAAATTTTTTTAAAGGTATTTAGTTTTAATGAGATAACTACTGATTACATTGATATTTATGTTTTATGAAACTATACATTATTAATATCAAACCACTTATGCAATATTTAAAAAAAATACTAACAGGCCTATTTAGGTTTCAATAATTCTTGCATGAAACTTAAGTGTTTGAAATATTTTGATTCCCTCTAAAGAAGCAAGTCAGAAAAGAGTACAAATGTACTAAATATCTATTCTTTCTATTGTAATCTTACTTATTCAGATTTGAAAAGTAACAGGTTTAATTTATTTCTTGTGATATTCTTGTTGATGATATTTTAAAACCATTTGGGATAAAAGCCTTTCTCAACTACCCTTATGAATTTGATGAATGCTGCACAATATATTCTATTCTTCACAGCCAATGATTTTTCCAATTTGGACATTCACTGGTTCATGCTGGAATCGAGTAGGGATTATTCTAATGTAGACATTGAAACCATCTATCAAGGGACATCAGAGGAAAGTCTTCTGAAACATAGGTGAATATAGCATGACGATTTATGATTTTCATCTGATCAAAAACAATTGGAATGTAAATTTTCAGATTGCATATGGATATCTCTATCTTGAGTTTTGTCCTTGCTTTATGAACTCTAGTCAGAAGAGCCTAATTGGAACAACATTAAATGGACAATCTTATTTATATTTATGATAACCTATGTAAGTCATCCTTAGCTGCTTAATAGCAGAATTGATATGAAAGTGAGAGTAGTCCCACAAATCATGTGTCAAAGTTTTTGCAATAACTTTATTACAGGCTTCAAATTAAAGTCAAAGATAGCAGTCAAGTTGCAGATTGTGAAAAACTGAAGTTGGCAACTTTAGAGCCTGATCCCAGTGTAAGTAGTTATTTTAGTATTTATTATTTTAAAAATTGTACTCACAATACTGTATATAAGTATATGGTTTTTATTTCCAAAACAAAAGCTCAACGTTTTAATCTGCTGTTCTACTTAAGCTCTCATAATATGGTGATAGTTAAAACGTTTTATATAGAAGCTGATTTTTAAAAAAACTTGCCCTTTCTTGAAACGACTGCCATATCA
Organism: Melibe leonina; assembly: GCA_031471865.1. NCBI lineage: Eukaryota > Metazoa > Mollusca > Gastropoda > Nudibranchia > Dendronotidae > Melibe > Melibe leonina. The sequence goes on along the minus strand of JAUEKZ010164879.1, from coordinate 7,452 downwards.
TTAAATCCTGAACACAGATCCCCGACAAAATTTTCTTTTTTCATTATTATTTTATTATATCAATATTAAAATGGCACAGTGAGAGTTGACCTCACCTTTCTGTGTTCTTTTCCAGGATGGCTACTTAGCAGAGGTTTTCAAGAATGGAATTTCAGTAAAAAAATACTGGTTGAGAGATGGGAGCTATGTTTGCAGTATCCCTGTAGAATGTGATGTGCTTGTGCGTTACCCAAAATTTCCTGTGAGTTTTACTCTTATCGCAAATTTGTTGTAATATAGTAAAATATGGAACAATCAGCTATTTACAAAGTGATTTATCTAATTACTTACTATTTTTCCCTCACTTTTGTAAATAGGAAAATGAAAGGAAAAAAAATACTCATGACCATACATATTGACCATTTGATTTAGATATTCCCTTAGAAATGTTAATTGGTTAATAAATTTGCATAAATGTCTAACATCTTTAACTTGAAAAATAAATTTAAATCTTTTTGCATAGAAAGACATCTGTTATGTCTGAAGCATTTCTATTTAAAATTGCATTTAAATTTACTCCTTGAACTGTCAAACTTGCAGACCTTGAGCCATCCTGATTCCTTCCAGAAGGGCATGAGGCTGATTGTTGACCTAACAGCAACAGAAAAGTAATATTTTAGTAACAATAGATAATTTGATACTTTATATTTATTTGATTGTTGCTAAAGAATGCTCACATATACTTTATTGCTGAATGCTACAAATTTGATTTTCTTCTGTTTTAAATTTTATTTTTTGGTGATGAATTATTTTCATTCTTTTGATTTCGTCATTGCTCTACCAAAATGGCATATTGAACTTTTAGCAGTTTTGTAATTTCACCATCACAACCAGTCCATATTTACTTGAATAAACTTACTCAAGTGAATAAGGGCAGTTGAAATTGTAAAACGACAAGAAAAATATGCCTCAAAATTTCTGAAGAAAGTGAGATATGCCATTCTGGTAAAGCAGTAACGATGTTCTTCCCTCATTATCCCTAATCAGGTGTTAGATTTCACAGTGACACTCTTAATATTGATGCATCAACATTACATGAATTACTCTTCTTGTTTATAGCAACTATTGGAGTGTTCACTGCAACATTTACTCTGAAAGAAGAAAGTTCAAACCTTTTTGTACAAAAGAAAAACGTTTTTTAAGCTTACTTCATTTTGACAGTTTTTATGTACATTTTTGCTTTTGCATATTGAATTTTAATAAGAAGCTAAGACAGAGACAAAAGAAAATGTGGTATGGCTAGTTCAATGGAGCTCGCAAAGAATGTCTTCTACCTAAATGCCATCAAACATTCAGTACAGTGAACTGATCACTTGCTTGTTTTTGTCTTTATCCAAAGTTTCTCTCCTGGCTCTGTGAATGGTTATGTTTGCCTGGCGTGATATATCACATGTCCTATTTATCCATTTTTAACAAGACACAGAGCTGGTCCCCGACACTGCATCCTCAAGCTGTATATAGGGGTGGAAAACCAAAAAAATTTAGTTTCAAAATTTGACTTGATATTCCATTTATTAATTTTTTTTAAACAATCAAAACCTCCCAATTTAATTTTTTTTACAGAGACACATTTGCAGAGGGGTGGATTCAAGAAGTCACACCAAACGGGATGATTAAGCTTGAGTACTCTCTTCCAGGGAAAACAACTAACTCTACAATGGAAATACCAACAAACTCTCCTCTCATAAATCTTAAGGTAATGCCGATTAAAGAATGACTTGATTTAAAAAAAATTAAATTACCGTAAGTATTTTTTTAATGCTTTATTCCTCCAACTCAATGATTCAGTTGGTATTGGTAGAAATTGCTGAAATATATAGGTTCAATCATACTCTGTCTTCATTTCTTTTAATATGATTAACTGTTTACTTTTCATTCAAAATGTTTTTCTTTTCCAGGAGATAAATTATGAGAAAGTTTTGAAGGCTGTCCCATCAAAGAAGGACACATCAGAGGAGTCAAGTAAAGATGATTCAGAAGAAGTGACTTTGGAAGCAGTTTTGAATATTCTTAGCTATGAGGCGAGAGGTAACTCATTGTTATTGTATATCAGGACTTTACCATTGAATGAAAAGTGTAATTTTGACTGCAGATGTCATCTCATGCCAAAAAAGTCTTTTTTTAAAACTTATTTTGTGTTTGATAATATTAAAACGTTGCATTGAAGTAATATGAATAAGTCAGTGAATGATAAGTGGGATTTTTTTTTCTGTGCTACTGATGGGTCTTAGATTTTGAAAATTGTTTGATGACTATTTGATTCAGTATTAACAACTATATGAAACTGTATAGTTCCCTCAATATACAACTGAATATATATATATTGTATCTTCAATTAGTTCTAGTTTTCAAACATCATTTATCAAATTCAACCCTCAGGCAACAGTGCTTCAATAAAGTGTGCCTACAAATTTGCTCCATTTCATCTTCTTACCAAGGTTTGTTGAGCTTATAATATTTGACAAGATTTATTTATTATCAAATTTTTTTCTTCTCTCTTCGAATTAACAAAATACTAAGTATGATTTTGGTGTGATAAGCCCTCTGGAAAACTTCATACTTTTCCCCTGCTGCTGGAAATAAACAAGTTTACTTCTTCCATTTTCACAGCTTCTCTATTACAGAATTTCTTTCTTTTATCAACTTTTTTAAAATGTAGAGCTAGTGTCATATATGCAGCACAACAATTACAATGATTTTAACCCATATGCCAAAGAAAGTAAGTGCCAACCAAATGGCTTGAGAGGAAACAGAATATCTTGATTCTGACTGATTATTTACTGTGCAACTCTGTGCTGATTCAGAAAAGCTCTGTATATCAAAGAGGAGTGTGCAAATTCTTTTTATCTCCTTCTTTTGTCACTATTAAAAGTGTTCATAATCTGAAAAACTTTAACATATCACCTTTTTTGTCACAATTAAAAGTTTTCATAATCTGCAAAACTTTAAAAATGATAACTTTGATAACCATTTTTATAACAACAGGCAAGTCAAGATGCCTTGAGATCTTTAGATTCATCTTGGGAATCTACAACATTGCAGTCAGTTAGCCTATGCAAAAATACACCTACTAGAGTGACTGGTAAGTTTTAGTCAAATGAATTTGAAAGTAATACAAGCCCTGCTTAATTCAAATTTGAGGCCATGAGAATTTAACCCTTGATAGAGGCCATGCATTATCAGGATTTTGATATGTTAACAAGGATATGTTTGCCATATGTCTGGGTAGGTCTATTGCTGTCATTATTCCCAACCCTAATATGGATCCTAAAAGTTAATATGGTTTGAAAAATGGGGAAATCAAAGTAACACTCCTTGTCTATGAACAATCCAGATGTCATTAAATGATATAAAACTCCACTCTATTCTGTATCTCTTCTTTATCACCCTCCTTTCTGCTTCATTTTTATTAGTAATAGAGAATTGAGTTCTTAGACATTATATAAATTTAAAGCAAAAGTGTTTCTGTCATCTGTAATTGATTTTTTTTCTTTCAGCAAATGTCACATCGATTATCATATTGTTCTGAATTTTCATTAAAAAAATTATTTTTATATAACTTTGATAATTGTTCTTCATTCGTACTTATGCTCCCAAACCAAATCTACTTCAATCTGCATGAAATGTTCCAAAAGTTTGTGGTATTAAGTAATCAATCATGTTTCATTAACATTGTTATTTTATTCACAGTTCAACAAATGCAGATTTGTAAGATTGCTGGAGATGACCTTGATTGGCTAGATGGAGCAAACCCATCTAAGAGATTAGATGTGGCATTTGCTTTTTTACCTTCTGAACTGGACGCCACTAAGCTGTGCTATCCTACAGTTCCACTGATGTTCAATAATGTTGACGTTCATAGACTATGTTTACAAATAGGTGGGTGGAAATCCTCACACACGCCCGTCACATTTTTCACCATCTTGAAAATAATTTTATGATGTTGTAAGATATCCTAAAACAAATGATTAAAAGTTTGTCTCTTTAGGAAAGTTAGATAATTTGACTGACAAAAATTGATGAAATGAAAAAATGAACATTATTACATTGTTGGTTTTGACAGTATTGGCTGCTAAAAAAAAGGTAAATTTTAGTTTGTTTAATACTTTGACTTAATATTTAATGTATTGTATTGATAAAGTTTGTCATACTACATTCATCAAAACCAACCCTGCACAAGAGAAAGTATGTCAGAAAAAAAACCAAACCACTTATTATAATTTTTGAATGGAAATTAAGTGAGGCTCATTCATCATTGCATTAAATCTTATCTTCAAATTAACAAATCATTGAGGCATATGATGCTTTTTTCTTCTTCTTAAAACTTAAATTTTATACCCTCAGGCCTTTTCTTGAGATATTTTTTTTTCTATTTTCCAGACCAGATCTACTACAACTATTTCAGTCATGGTTTGTCTCGGGACCATGCCACAGTTCCTGACACTCCTTTACATTTTGTCAATGTTCCTTCCATCACACCATCTCCTCCATTGAGTCCTGAGACAAAATATGCATCTGCTTTCAATGCCTGGATCTATTCCACTCTTTACCTGAATAAATTGCTTCTACCGCTCTGTCAGAATATGTTTCATGAGGGAAAGCAACCAGATATCAAACGGCAAGAGGTTTGTGGCTTTTGTATTTTTTAACATTTGAGATTTGAGTGATGTTTGATCTCATAAAAATTTAATGAAAATTACAAAAACAAAATTTGTGTCAAATATCTTTTCAAACCGAGCAATAGATAATTAATTTTAAGAAAATATCTTTTTGACAACATGCTCTTTTTGCCTGCTTATGAAATGATGCAGATAGATAAAGAATGTTTTATTGACTAAGATCAGAAGAAAAGTGTCAATGTGAATATAATATGATAAAGTCTTGAACTCATTGCTTTGTAATTTTAAACATACTTCACATAGGTTTGGGTGAGTCCTTGTAGATGAGTATGGGGTTCACAATTACACACCATCCACTAAGGTCATTATACTTGTCTGCTAGCAAGATCATTATCCTTACCCGTAACTCCAAATATTAGTATGGTTACCTGTCAGACTCCCCTACTCATAGCTGCAGGCACTTGTACGGTTACATCACATCCAGCCATGGCTACGGATACTTTTGTATCAGTCGAATCAGTAGGTGTCTTTCTTGGAGAGGAGGGAGGGGGGAGGACAGGGAAGGGTGTGAAAGGAATCAGCCAAGTCTGCAAGCTCTGTAGCCAATGGTCAGAAGGGTAGTGAGGGTGGGGTAGGAGATACTTGTGTTGATTGATGAGAAAAACATGGACACCAAAGGACCCTACAAGGTAGTATCTCTATATCTGTCAGGCCAGGCCAGTCCAGTCTTAACTGTTTGGTTCTAGACTCCTCTATCTGTGGCCTTTGTTGACCTTATCTGACCCCTGTTAACACTTCACATCTTGGATCGGGTCGGGTCGTAATCTAATACAAAATCTAATAAATACAGGAGTTTACAATTACAAATGTTGTTGCAGGTTGGCTGGCCCTAACTTCAGGATTAAATGCTCTAAATGAAAATTATTTTTGTATTCTCTTTTAGCTGGAATATCTTTTGAAAGCTTTGATGCACATCTATGCCTGTCAATGTCACTTGTTTGCTGAACAACATGGAGGGATTGCATTCCAAAATACTCCTGAAGATGGCTCTGAGCTCATTTCCAAGAGCATTGAGCACAAGAATGATCTCACTGTCCGGGAACCAGAAAAGGCAGGATAAATTCTTTTGAGGGAATCAGTTTAAATAAAGTGTGATCTTTTCGTGGGAATAAAAATAGGAAAGTGTTCCAAAAGATTTAGAATTAAAATGAAAAGCAGAATCTCAAATATTTGTTTCGAAACTGATGGTTTAATTGTAAATTATTTCTATTAGAGGCAGTCTAAATTTGATTTTATAAATGTATCAAATGTATTAAGGTCGTTACTTTAAAAAAAAGTTGTAATCAAACCATGAAAATGTACTGCTCAAATATTTGACTCAAAAAATCTTTTTTCAACCTTTTTCTTTACAAATTAGGTTGAGCTGGCTGATAATATACTCTTGAAACCATATAAGCACAAGAATAATGCTTTTTGTAAGGCACATATGTACTGCACTGAAGGAGCAGCCATGCACCAAGAGGATATTTTCTCTCTAAGGTATGATATGATAAGCACTTTGCTGAACTCATAAATTATGTGTTTGATAGGTGGTAATAGACCATCAGTGCTAAAGAATCATGTTTAAAAGTCAAAGTTGAGGGATTGAATTTTTTTTTAAAGAAAAATATAAATCTTATTCAGTTTTTGCCAGATAACAGTTTTTGATAAAAATCTGTTTGTGATATTAATTTGCATTTAAGGATATCATTAGTAAAAAGTTGTGTTCTCTCATTTGGTCTTAATGTTGAAATTGATGCACCTTTCCTATGCTTCTGAAAACTTTGTCACTTATTGTTGTAACTTGTAATAATTTGGTTTTTTAAATTTTTATCTTGAAGACTAATCTATTTATTGAACAAGTTCTTTCTGTTTTTACAGGTTTGAGCAGATAGAGCCTTACCAAGAGACCATCAATTTTATCTACAGAAAGATGCCAGGACTCACCAATCTTCCAAGCAGTTTTTTTTCCTATTTTCCAAACTTGCAATACTTGAGACTTTCAGATTGTGACAGCCTTCATACCATTCCAAATGGCATCTCTGCATGCAAAAGGCTTGAGCACATTTGGTTAGAGACTAGTGCTTTTGTACAGCTACCTGAGGATTTCTTCCAACTTTCCTCATTGACAATAGTGCATTGTAACAACTTGCTGGTGAGTCGCTTGTTGACAGTGTTGTTTGATTTTTTGGTCCTCTAAAAGAAATAATGAAGAAACATCGTCTAACATAGTTTTTAATTTCCAGAGAAAAAAGTTGTTGTATTACATTCAGTTCCTTGCATATCAATCAAACTTGCACTTTTTTATTTATTCTTATTTTTTTTTAAATTTTTACTCTGAAAACAGCTAGTATGTTGAAAATTCTTATTTCTTTTATTGATACAATTTCATGCAATACTTTTAAGACTTATTAGCCCCAATCAGGACATGGAGACAATTCTGTAGTAGTCATGGTCACAAAATAATTTCCATTAACTTTAAAAAGTCTATAAACACTTCATGCTTTGAGATAGAAAAAAATAATTAAATTTGAAGTATATAGATTTTAGTGTAAGTCATAATATTGTTTGCAAAGCCATTTCAGAATATTTGACCCTTCACAGCGGGAGACTCATCCTGACCAAAATTGAAATATGCAAAATCTTTAAAATTACATGTTCTTAAGCCAGATAAATCAGATTTCAGTAGACTGACATATGCCAAAAGCCTGAATTTCAATCCACTGAAATCTGATTTATCAAGTTTAGACACAAG
>JAUEKZ010164657.1:0-14529 GCA_031471865.1 Melibe leonina | reverse complement strand
CGCATCCCTATGTCTGTATGTAACATTGTAAAATAATTTCCCCGTTGAGGGATCAATAAAGTTATCTTATCTTATTGCATTGCTTACAATGCGCATTTAACAGAAATTGACGTTATTAAGTCACCCCTCCCTCTTTCCAATCTATACTCATATTCATATTATTTGTCATAAGTCAGTCCCTTGTATCATGATTGCACAAACAATACTTAGTCACCCCTCCCTCTTTCCACTCTATACTCATACTCATATTGTTATTTGTCATGTGCCTTGAATCAAGATTGCACAGATACAAGAGGTGCGTCTTAAAAAGTAATGGACCAGACTGGCAGTGCAGAACACTATGAATAAACTTATACTCCCCAGTTAAACAATGCACAAACACACAATAGGATTCTGCAAGCCACTTGTCAAGGGGTAGAAATTATTGCCAAAGAAATAAAAATGAAAATATTGCAATAGAGGCAGAGTTAAAAATATTGACAATTATTTTCTTGATGAGAGATTTATAAAATTCTACTGAATTTCAATGATCAGATTTGAATAATTACTTTCAGTTGTGTCCTAATCAATAGACTAAGGAATAGAATACAAGACATGATATTAATACTTTGACTCACCACACATTAGCACAGCTCATGTAAAAACACCTAGGTCTTGGCATCCCATTGAATGTTGACCCAGCTGCCATAGTGTAAGCACCCATATCAGCAAAGTAAATCCAACTGCCCACTTCCATATCTGGCAAACGACATTCCTCCAAAATGCAGTCCAGGCCATCACAAGTTGGTCCCCAGACAGATGAGGTAAAGGTATTGGGATCAGACTGAGAATAGATACAAGTATATATACATTGCAGCATTTATTATTTTCAAATATACAAAATAAAATGGAACTAAGAGGTCTGGTTTCAAAGGCAAAGAGAAATCTAAGAACTAAATACCAAAAAAATAGAAATATTAAGATAGGAAAAGAAGTATATCAACTTTTCGAATGAGGCTAAAATGAAGAAAGAAAATCATCATGGTTGAAATCAATTAGAAAGAAAAATGAGCAGAACAAGCAATTTGAAACAATTTCCTTCATAATTCTTGGTTTATATGTAATTATGAAGTGAGATGGAGAGAGTAAAAGGAATACTCACTTTCAACACTAGGGCTTCTACTTTGGCATGGTCATACATGAGACTGTTAAATGATCCATAGACGCCGTCATTCACATAATACATGAATGAGGGCTCATCATTCAGAGTGAGGGACTGCTCATTGTGCCGGCCATCAGGGGGACCATCTGAACACACAGAAAAACACACTTGAAGCACAGTTTTATCTTATGTGTTTGAATTCCTTTTTTTTTTTTTGGAGGGTGGAGGTCAAGTTTATGGGAGGGAGCCTGCCATATTATTTTTCAAAGTGAACGAGAATTTGCAATAGCACCTTTTTTATGGGTGGATTTAGTCGTAATTATTTAACAATTCAAATGAGCTCCAAACTCACCAGTGTCAGATATGTCTCGAGCAACTGCCTTTTTGGCTATAACGTTGACTGCCAAGGAGAAAGCTGAAGCTACAAAGTACCTCCCAGGTTCAGCAATGATGCGGACATTTGACTCAGGGGGAAAATACTTCGACAGCGCTTCGTTCAGGACATTAGCAATCTAGTAGAGGAGTACCAAGTAAAATACATAGCAAAATTGAAACATATGTATATGAAGATCTAATTGCCAATGTTGTAATCATGCAACACAATCACTTAGTTTGTACAGCCATGAAAATTTTAGCATAAGGAGTGGGAGGTTGCTTCTTGTAAAAACAAGAACAAATCGATATCTAAATTCTTTTATAGATTTGGCTATAAGAAATCTAAAGGCAATCTATGAAATTCATTGTTTTATCTGTTATTCATTATGTTATTATTTTATTTTTTAAAATTTTTATCTAATCAATTATGTTTATGATTTATTTTTGCCTATTCATTTGATTGTTTCCTGTCTTACGGCGCATCCCGATGTCTGTATGTAACATTGTAAAATAATTTCCCTGTTGAGGGATCAATAAAGTTTTCTTATCTTATCTTATATATATATACTAAAATTCTATGTCTGTTTGTATCTATCTATCTAACATTTTTATCCATCTTGGAAAAGTTAAACAGTTTATCGCGATTCCAACTATTTTAAACAAGTTAACTTTTTTTTTTTTAATTTGGCGATATTTAAAAAAAACATTCCTTTGATGTTTTGTGGCGGGACAAGGAAGTGCATTTTTGCGTGCAGTCATTATCTGCAGTGGGTCTACTTTTCTTTTCTGTTTTGTATTGAATCATTGATAAAAATCTACAATGAAAGAAACACTGGTAAACTCTGTTTTCTTTGTTATCATTAGTTATATTTTGACCAATATTTGTTGTTGTATCAGGACAGTGATGTTAAACCTTGATTTCGTGTCAAGAACACTCACAATTACCTTATCTCTCTATCCTTTTTTTTTCAGTCATTATCATCAGTGAGTCTACATTTCTAAATTAAAAACTAAGACAAAGGAAGCACTGAGTAGTCTAAGGACTTATGAAACTCAGTGTTATATATTATCTTCACTTATATTCTAATATATTTTTGTTGTTGTACCAGGACAATGCAGTTAAGCAATAATTTCGCATCAAGAACAGGACCTGTCAAAAAATATTTTGATCTACGTCACAATTAAACACACAAACACACTCTCTCTCTCTCAATGCAAGACAGTACACTAAATGAACAAGGGAGAAGGGGATACTACTAGAGCGCCTTATCCGAGTCATAGGTGACGACACTGCTGGCTGTACCAGGGTCTCACTATCAAGTGGTTTCAAGTGTTCTTACTATAATGCTTGATGTGTTGAGTGTGCTTAACTTTCGTGGCCAGTGCCTGCTGATCCAAGTCGCATTGATCCGAAAAAATACTTCGGTTAATCCGAAAAAATACTTCGATGGGGGATTTAAAATGCTTTCGAATTAAACCATAGGGAAATGAAATCCTTTTGGATTACCGTTAGTTTCGGACTAAGCATTTTCGGATTATCCGTTGTGACGTGTACATCATATTTATTATGTACTGCAGAACATTGTAAACAAAACACGAATTGCCTTTTTCTGGACAATAAAGATTATGATTATTATGAATAAATGGAAACCATGTATCAAGAAATTATGAGAACTGTTAACACTATCCAATCTTTGGATTTATAAAGTTGATCTTATAAGAATCAAATCAAGTTTCTTATTTTACAGAGCAAAAATAATTATATTCCAAGTACTTAAGCTTTCAAATATGCAAATCAATGAAAATTTCTGAGACAATGACAATGCCAGGAGTGTTAATAATAATAGCAACACTTCTCATACCTCACTAAAGGTAACAGGAGCAGACTTCTGTCCAGGAAAACCACCTCCAATATCCAATAACTCCATATCAAAGCCTAATGCTTGAGCCATTTCGAAGGCTTCATGGGCTTGTCTCACAGCACAGGCAAAGGCTTGTGCTTCCTCCACTCCACTTCCAACATGGAAACTGTGAGGCAAGAAAGAGGGTAACATGACTATTTTTGACAAGAAGCCTCAAAACAGAATAGTGTATACAATTGAATAGAAATACAGAGAAATGTTTTCTTTAAAAACATTTTAGACTCCCCGAGCTTTCTGGGCAGACTGTGGGAAAATGCTTAATACCAGTCTCATGAGTCATGTTGAGCAACAGAAAGTGTATTTTTCCTGCTAAAATAAAGTGCTTATATATATAGCATGTATCATTGTCGTCTCTGGCCCAACATGTTGAGTTGCCACATCATTATCCCTGGTAAACAGACACATGAAAAACTATAATGGACAGCCTTTCAGGTGCACTTTTTTTCTTAAGACAATAGTAATGTAAAATCACAGACTGAGAAAGTGGAAACATGGAAACCATGAGCAAAAATGGGTAGGGGACAGCAAGTGTTAGGTTGTAAGGTCCCAAGTAGAGTGGAACACATTGTTAGATAAAATGTCACATTAAAGCTAACCCACATGTCCCAAGAAAAGAGGAGGATAATTAAATCAGGAATCAAAAGAAAAGAACTGCTATTACTGTAATTGAAAGTTGTAACACATCCAATCTCTGTGATCAACAAGAGTATGACAAGAGAGGAAAGTCGATATCTAATAATCATTTAGATTAAAATATAATTTATGTTTATGCCTGCAGTCAACACAATTATCTTCAGGATAGGATATGTTAGTTATTTCATATACGCTGGTAAACAATTATCCTCAGGATACGATATGTATGCCAGTTATTTCATACAAGAAACAATGACAAGAGCATATTGTAAAATATTATATCAGTCTGAGTAAGCTCTAGAATTGTATCCATTAAATTGTTGTTAGTTTAGAAGACGAGATAGTCGCTAAACTGTCAGGTAGGTGTGTTATGATATATAAGGGGTAATCTGTGATTAGCAGTCTTGTGGTTTATCTTTGTTAGGAAAACCATCCCTTTACAAGAGTCTGCCTTTACCTAGTCATGAAGCTTCTGTGGTGTGAGTGGTGGTATTTGTTGGTTTGCATTCTTCCCTCATCCCAGTGCCTAGGAATTGTGTTATGGAGACTGAATGCTTGTTTGAGAGATTTTTCCATTGTTGATTACCTCTGCTTAAATATGTTAATTTGAATTTTATTTTGTTCACAAATTTTTTCCCACATTAATTGAATTCTTTGTCCCGTCTCACGAGTGGTAAATTATCTTGCTAATTGATTGACTTTGTAAATGCTGCCTTTGAGCCTCCTGTATTTGATGTGTCAACTGCTGTCTTGACATGCCTTAGTATGATTACCCTAAAAAAGTACGAAGATTCTTAGACAGAAATACCCTTATGACACAGATCTCATAGTCATTTATGTAATTTATATTCAGGAAGGCGTGTATTAATAATATCAAAAAATGAAAAACATTGATGAACAAAGATGAAAAAAGAAAAGAAAGAGAATATTTAACACACCTGATGCCCATAACATTCAGATCTAACTCTTGTGCTTTCAGAAGCAGCTTCTTGACATTCTTGGGATGGCAGCCAAATTTGTTTCCTAGCTCACACTGAACTTTGAACTCCGCAGTGGGAAGAATACGAAGAACAAGCCTGTAAAGTGAAAGGAAAGAAACAGACATGTTTATTTGTCTTCACAATTTTTTTTGTGTATATATGGACAGGTGTCCTTGATAAACATGGACCTCCAGAAATCTACGTTTAGAATTGTCGGTTGGTTAATAAATAGATGGTTGTAGCTTCACAACCAGCTGTATTGATATAGAATAAGGATTGTTGTTTTATTGTTTATGTACAGTTAGACTTCCAAAACATTGAAACAGGTAAGGCCTAGAAAAATAGAGGGTACGTTTTTTCCAGTAGTGCTTGCCATATTTGAAAAAAAAACAAAAAAACAAATATTTTAATTTTCTAAAATTCAAAATTACCTGGCCAGTGGAAAAAGATTCTTGATCTTCACAAGCTCTGCTTCATTGTCAAAGGTCATAAGATCAACTTTTTTCTTGGCAGCATACTTCAAAAATGAGCTCTGCTTACATGGGTTGGCATACACAATGCGTGATGGATGGACACCAATTTCTAATATGTCAGCTATTTCACTCTGTAGTTGAAAAAAAAAAAAGATGAACATTGGCTTCAGAGTTTTATACTAATTAATATTATGCTAAAATACATGTATGATATTTTATCTCTCTTGGAAAGTTTTTCCTCACCCAATAAAGCATTCTTAGACTTAAGTTAAAAGAGAGAGGTAACAAACTGACCTTGCTAGCACAATCAAAGCCAGTTCCCAAATCAGCAAGCAGCTTCAAAACATGGGGATCCTGATTACACTTCACAGCTGAAATATAAATGGGAGTACCAAAATTGAAGAAAAATATATGAAAGTCTTATAATAAAAACTACAGCAAAGGAACTGAACAGATCTTAATAACAGAAGCGAAAAAATACAATTACTTTTGCTCTTCACCCTGAATGGCCCTAATTCATTGCTTTACCTTGGGTCATCCAAAAACTCCCCAAGTCTGATATGTTTGTCTTCACCATTAAAAATGTCATAAGTGGCTATGCCCTTTTCTACTCTTACACAAATGAGTATATCTCAAAAAAGTTTTTATCTTTAAATACCTTGTCTACCTTGGTGAGGTCTCAATAAAAAAACAATCCCCCACCATTCTTATCCCAATATCATATATACAAGAATATGAAAATTGCAGGTGATCTTTATAATTTTTTAAAATCTAATTTAACACAACCCTTTCAAACGCTAAGGCTTTTTCTTATACTACTACTGACTAGATACATCAAAATCTTCAAGATTTTACCAGATAACAAGATTTCAATGGACTGACATATATATGCCAAAAATCAGGCATTTGACATATATATACCAGTTTACTGCAATCAGACTTATCTGGTAGAAGAACACATTAATTTTAAGGATTTTGTGTATTCTGTTTTGTAAGAATTAGACCCTGCTATGAAAAAGCATATATGCCATAAGTGATGAAGATGCAGAAAAATAATTTAAAATGAGTTTCCAAATTTAACATCTTTAAATCCAACAATATAGTCAGACCATAGTAAACTGTAAAAAGAACCAACCATAAAAGGGTTCCACACGAGGAAGTAACTTGTTCCATTGCCTGTACTTGAATACAATGTCACCAAGATCACCAACAAAGAAAGCATCATCTGAGCCCTGTAAGAATATTCATACGGGGATGAATGATAATGAAAACAATAAATGTACAGAAGTTCTTTGATTGAATTTCATGCATTTAAGCATGTCTGGAAATAATAGATCGCAATAAACATGCAGCAGTTGCTACATCCATCAACATAATGAGCAGTGACAATGTATACTCTTTAACAAACCATAAAATCCTATATTGTATACATCTTTACATTTTGACATTATCAAAATGAACTTACTTCTGCCTCTAAAGTGACAATCTTTGCTTGAATAAGCTCAGCAAGGCTTGGTACTGGACCACAAATAGTTTCAACATGGGGGAGATTATTGTTGTTCTGCTTCATGATTCTTTTTCAAAAATTTTACGGAGACAAACAAAGCAAGGGTTGCACAAACAATCTGTAGAGAAAAAAAAGTAAAATTATTAAAGATTTTACAATAATAACACACTCTTTGGTATGCTGGTATATGGGTGACAATGAACACTGACTGGGATCTTTTTTTCTTTCTTCAAAGAACAAGAACTGTAAGAAATGTCTGTTGTCAACCAGAGAATAAATGCAGGTCTTACAATTAACTCATATCATAAAACATCTTTAAAAAATGGTTAGATTCCATTACAAATTGTTCATTTCAGGCCTTCAGTCAGAAATTATACAACTATCAGGAACACAGAACTTTGAGCTTTTATACAAGTACTGCCATTAAATAAAGAATCAGTACAGCAGAGAAGCATCCACACCATGACCTATTGATTGCAACATTAATAAACAGACACATATATAGCTCGGCCATGACAGTGCTTGATGCAGTATCATGGGGTGGAAAAAAACAATATGACATCCTAAAATCCGTGCACACAAAAAAACCCAACAATAAGAGTATTTTTACCTGGCCAAAGAAACAACTGCCTTCAGCAAATACTAGCTGGGATCCCAGGGTGGTTCTGCGTTAAAGTTCAACTTCTTACCACGGCCAGCAGCAACTGGGGTATCGAGGAACAAGCCCCAGGCACAGCCCTATGAAAAGATTTAAGGTTACCATGTGAGAAATGATATATTTATTCAAAATGTACAAGATTGAAAATTACTAAAATCCAGCTTATTGTCAGACTGCTAAAACATTTGGTGTTAAAAGCAAATTGTCTTCTATCAGTCTGGTAATGATTACATTGCCCTGATTTGTGTTTAAAAAAAAATTCCTTCAGTGATGATTTATTACTATAACATAGCCTTGCGATTTAATAAAAAAAAAAAAATCAACACATTATGATATTCTCCACTACAATACACTTAAAGCAATACACATTGTTAATCATGTGCAAGAAATGATCAATGAAATGGATGTGTGCTGTTATGTAAGGAAAGTATGTGATTAAGCGTATGTCTCTCTTTACCAAACAATTTTGACCTATTAAATCATATTTTCTGAGCACAATGTGTGCTAATAGTAATAGGGTTAATACTTTATTTATGATTTCAGCCTGAACCATCATACACTGAGTATTCTGTTGAAATGAAAAATATAATTCTTATCAGGCCACCCCATTCTTGATTGTTGAGGTGAGTATGTGTTTCATAATTTTTTATTCTGTGAATGCATTATTTTTTTTATTATGCACACTGACAGTAATACTTGGCCTTGCCAAGTCAGTCAGTCAATTTGAAGAAAAAGATCATACATATTAAACTACATGTTCAATTTTCTTTAATGTTAACCCTTTAATGAAACACTTTATCCTTAAAAACATTGAAGGTCTAAAGGGTTACAATTCTTTAAAGATGATAAAATATCTAATTGCAATAGGGTGTTTGCCTTTAGGTTTCCTGCATCTGAGAAGCGATATCCTGTGTTTTATTGGTCATGATTTCAATACGTACCTTACTGAGGTTCTTACCCTAATTAATCCATCCCCTGTTATAAGTGGGTAAAATTTTGAAGAAAAAAAAAGAGAAAAGTTTATGCTGAACGTATACTAGACCTTGAGATCTAAAGGTTAGAGTCTAGAAGATAAAACCTCAGAAACCTATGCAGATTTCTAAATTGATATCGCCACTTTACGAGTGTATCGGTCCCTGGCTTTCCGAGTTCAAGAGAGGTTGCCCCAGATAGGTCAAAAAGTAATCAAATCAAAGAAAACAATTAGACTCTATAATGAAAAAAAAATTGTAATTCGAGCTGCAGGAACTGAATCCAATTCATGAATCTTACATGACACTCTACCAGTGAGTATTAGGGGACCAATACACTCTACCAGTGACTATTAGGGGTCAAATACACTCTACCGACAAAAAATATCGATACAGTTATACACACATAAAAAATATTTGGCTGGAAAAAGGAAAAATAACAGGAAAATTCCTAGCAACCTCTCTGAGGTCAATATGACACAAGAATGCCAGGGACCGATACACTTGTAAAGTGCCTTGATATCAAATTGAGGAATCCTGGCAAACCAAACCATTTTAGTGTTTTACCCAGTAGAGCCTAAAATCAAAGCCCATTGAATTGTAAAGAGAACCTAGACGTGTAGGTATCAACCAGCAGTTGACTAGATAAGGTCTGGTTGTTTTGTGCTGTTATCGCCAATGGTATCCAAGAGAGCAACTCTAATCTAAGTCTCTAAAATCTCACTTTAGGAAGGGAGTATGAGGAG
This sequence comes from Melibe leonina, assembly GCA_031471865.1. Taxonomy (NCBI): domain Eukaryota; kingdom Metazoa; phylum Mollusca; class Gastropoda; order Nudibranchia; family Dendronotidae; genus Melibe; species Melibe leonina. Next base: position 5,123 of record JAUEKZ010164657.1, on the reverse strand, counting down.
ATATATATCTATATACGGTCTACCTATCAAGCTTTCGATTTATTTTAGAGTAAGATTGCCCAGACCTAAGACTTATCCAGGTAGACAGTATTGCCTCATTTTTACCAAGTGAAGTGGAGTCCTGAAGTAAAGAGGTCATCCAACCAACCATGGACTTCTTTCCCAATTGGGGGGAGTCAACATTTCCACGGAATGTGAATTTGAGACATTGGTTCCTAAGACAGCATGAGGAGATATTTACGGGATAAAATAAAATCCTGGAAAGACGAAAGACACTGACATGACCACCCCTCCCCCAACCTCTTTCGGTCAAGTCACATTTAGGCGTCAACGACAGACGACGACCATATCATCATAATTTTTCTATCAAGAAATCTTACCTCTCGGGGAGCTAGTGATGGATCCTCGGATTCTGTTAACGACGGAATTTTGCCGGCTTTTCGGCCTAGTCAGAAGGAAAAATTAGGATACATAAGTCCAGTGGTTTGATATCCTAATTCGTTGGTTAGAACAACATCAGGCATGTGAACTCAACAGGAAAAGGAAAGGAACTAAACCAGACAGAGACGGCCAGCTGCTGACGGATTCCGGTTTCGTCTAGGCTCGCGTGATAAGAAGCGTGATCTCGCTCAGCGTTGTGTGTGTGTGTGTGTGTGTGTGTGTGTGTGTGTGTGTGTGTGTGTGTGTGTACACTTATCATAGATGTAGAAAGTGCTAGATCACTTTCTCATGAGATTAGCTTGTGATATTTTTACCACTTCTTCATGTAATATATTAAAATCGTGCTGCTGTTCATAATATACTTCTATTACTAGACACTACTTGCTTTGAATATATTTATTAGTAGAACAAGGACAAGATACTTGCTACCAACTTTTCACTAATATGAATAACATTGATGACAATATCTAATAGGTATGTAGCAATAATGATAATGATAATTTTAATGATGATATTGATATAACAATAATAATAATAACAATTGCGTTCCTTGTCATTAACAATGAATACAAAATGAATGATATTGCCGAGGGAGGCAGGAATCACGACATTGGACTTCCTTTTGCCCATGTTTACGGCTATCTAAAATGGCAAATTTTATGGCAACGGTGGGTATAGCGTTTCTGCCTGCTTTTATGATAGATCTCTGTGATACCTAGGAGAAAAGAGATTTGCTACCCGAAGCAACTAGGTAGTTTTCTTACGCAAGACAATAATGGATTTTACCATTGATATCCTATTTCATGCGTCACGTTTTCCTCAACCGTCGTTTGGAAGGAAAGGAGAGGTCAATCTTTAGGATTGTCTCGGGACAATCCAAACACGGGGCTCTGCTGAGCGATCAATTAAAATGAACGATTTATATGAGTATTTCAATGATAAAGACAATATAGCAGCTATTACCATAGCCTCTGTGCTTTTAGATTGTCGTGACTTGTTGCATCGTTATGACTATTTTCATTGATATTGTTGCTAGTCTATCACCATGACATCGTCATCATTATAGTAGGCTATATGTGTGTAATTGGGCGATGTGTCGTGTAACACATGTTTAGGTACTTTACCTCCAAAATAAATAAATACAGATAGAACAGGAATCTTAGCTTAATATTGCCATCCTCTACATCGTTATTGATGACACAATTATCATTTGTCATTGATATCATAGAACTCATCATAAAGCATTATTATATTTTTTTTAAATACCCTCTGTCATTCCAAAATAAAAACAGGCGTGGATTGATTAATTAATTCCATTTTGAAGAAGTCGCGTCTTGATTATTAAATGCTATATGGTTGCAGATATAGACATAAATCAACGTGCTGATGTCTTGTTGTAAAAGGTTTATAAACATGGCGACATGCCATTACAACGTTTTACGTACACGACGTTTATTTGAGTCATAAGAAAATCGTAATTTGAGACAGTTTTTATAATTCGCATTGTTCAGTCTTGTCGCGTTGCTAGGCGTCTTTTCCCGAGAGTCAATTTGATTGTAAAGTTCTATCTACGTACATAATCTATCTAGTGGTGTTGCAGGACCCATGCATGTAGCGTGTGGTATGTACGTAACCGTGAGGTCACTTGATAAATGGAGTCGGCCTACATAAAGGGCGATTGAATATCCTAGGTAACCGTAGACTTCTATTATTAAGTTGTGCTATGAATTTTGTTCAGTTTTAAAAAAATATTTTTCTTTAAATATATTTTTTGTAAGATAAATCATCTCTTTTGTCGCATGTAAATTTTGAATAATAATAATAATAATAATAAATACCATTTATATAGCGCCCTACCCCATGGTTCATAGGCTCTAGGTGCTGTAAATATCTGTTTAGTGTTAAGTGCAAGAAGCAGCAGCATTGTTCGGTTTAAACCTCCCCGGACCAATTCTTAACCGAATCCTCAAATTGATTATTGCAGTGGTCAATTTAAATCTAATTATTCATGATATGTTAGCTCTTAAACACACGACATGGTACCTACTAAAGGACGAAAGCAAACTCCCCATCCCGTTAAAAAAAAAAACACCCCCCAAAAACCCCAAACAAACAAAAACAAACCAAAAAAGGACCCATAGCTTGGAAGTGGGAAAAATCTATGGAATTTGAGGCCAAGACTGTTTCATTTCACTTCTCCGATGAACTTTGGATTGTTTCACTCTCCACTGTCTCCGTCCGATGTGACTCGAACGATGCCACTATTAAACAAAAAGCGTGACAAAGCGCCCACCTTAACCCTTTCACTGCTAAGGCCACCACAATCATCAAAACTCGCTTGTTCTAATACCAGATAAATCTGATTTATCTCAAATCTGGTATAAGAACACGTACATTTTAAAGATTATGCATATAATTCAGTTGGGCTTGAATCAGACCTCGCAGTGAAAGGGTTAAGATGCCCTAAATATCCCTAGCCGCTGCTCGACGTGTGGCTGCCTCGTGAACAGTCACTGGTATTACATATTAGAGAAGATAGACCGATTGGTGATTGTGTGGCCACTGTCTTATCTATCAGGGCAAGAAATGAAGGTCAATGAGTCCGAGCACTTGGCTAAAATTAATGTCCAGGGGAATCCACATTCATAAATGTTTTCTTCTTTTTAAAAAAAATTTTTCTCTGTTCTTTTGTTTACCGTATTTTAATATTGTGATTTGCTTGCGTAATTGGCAACTTGTATAGCAAACTGTATTTGAAATTTCGAAATACCTAGTCTAAACTTCACCTCACCCCCTCACCCCCCGCCCCAATCCCTTTTCCAATTGTTCAATATTTGAGTACGTAAAAAAAAAAAAGCTTATGGCTGCATGCTTTCTTTCTTCCTCTATTTCATTTTTTTATTTTTTTTATTTCTTCGAGTACTGCACCACTTGTAACTGTATTTTTTTGGTAAAAGGGGAGAATTGGTAATCGATACAAACACTGGTGCAAGAATCGATACCAAGGACAGGGGGATTTGTGCGTTCGTGCCCATACCCTGGACTGCCAATACTGCCAAATCCTATTATGATCGAGTGTAACAGGGTCACGGAAATGGGCGACACTTGGAACGATTACGGCGTACAACAATCAATTATTGTGTATACACATATATATTCTTCGTCTGCCTGGTAGGAGTAAGGCTCGAGAATCGAAGGATAGAGGAGACACATTCATTCATTCATTCATTCATTCATTCATTCATACATTCATTCATTCTTTCTTTCATTCATTTATACATTCATTCATTCTTTCATTCATTCATTCATACATTCATACATTCATACATTCATTCATTTATTCATTCATTGTCTTGGTTTGGTATAGTCAGTCGTTGTCTGTTTCACGCCAAATATTAAACACAATTTAGGTCATATCAAAGGCGGGGCTCCCAGGACGAATTGACGTGGTGTAACACCATGAATAAACAGTATGGCTCAAACCACCCATCCCACTGGTTCCTATGGTGAATGGGTAGAGAGAAAGAGAAGCAAAGATAGACAGACAGAGAATAAGTGAGAGAGAGAGAGAGAGAGAGAGATAGACAGACAGACAGAGAGAGAGAGAGAGAGAGAGAGAGAAGGGGCATGAGAAGAGGAGTTACACAATGAAAACTGCACTCACAGAGAGAGAGAAAGAGATAGAAATAGAAGTAGAGAAAGAGAGGGATAGAGGGGTAGGGGAGAGGGAGACAGAGAATAGAGAGATGGAGATGGTAAAGATTTAAATAATCGAACAGAAAACGAGACAAAGGCTTGTTCGCCATTTCGTGAGTACGTACATAAGCCTCTGTGTGATCCTGCCTAAGGCAAATTAAGATAGAAGCATCGATAATAGATTACGGTCACACCATGTAAATTCAAAAAACCACCTGTTACAATGATGAGGGAATGAAGAGGAATGAGGGGAGGGACTGTATGTAGCGGGGAGGAATGAAAGGGTTAAGGAGAGTGGGATAAGGAGAAATGGAGAGGGAAAGGAAGGGCGGGGTTAAGTGTGGGATGAGGAGATGGGGAGGAGGATGGCATATGGGGAGGAAGGGGGAGGAGATATGTACAATAATTAAGGAGGTGGTGAGGAGAGAAAGAGAAAGAGAGAGAGAGAGAGAGAGAGAGAGAGAGAGAGAGAAAGAAAGACAGCGAGACGGAAAGAGAAAGTGAGAGAGAGACAGAGAGAGAGAGAGAGAGAAAGAAAGAAAGAAAAAGAGACAGCGAGACGGAAGGAGAAAGAGAGACGGAAAGAGAGAGAGACAGAGAGAGATACAGAGAGAGAGAAAGAGAGACAGAGAGAGAGAGAAAGAGAGACAGAGAGAGAGAGAAAGAGAGAGACACACACACACACACACACACACACACTGAGGCGAAAGAAATAAAAAAGGATAGCGGACCCTCAATTAATCATTTAAAAAATCGTTAATGAAATGAGAAGAAGCCTTTGACTATCAAGTTAGAACGGATCATTAATGAATGCAATGATAAATGAAATAATTAGACCACTCTATAATCTGCAATGCTAATTAATGATCAATTAATTTCTCGCTTGGCTACTCAGTCAATTGGCTACACTAGTAGCTTCGTTTGGTTAAAGCCAAAACCCATCCGAGGGCAAATCGGTAAACGGGGGTGGCACTCCGGGATCGACA
>JAUEKZ010164335.1:0-14533 GCA_031471865.1 Melibe leonina | reverse complement strand
CATGGATGGGTGGATGGATGGATGGATGGGTGGGTGGGTGGATGGATGGATGGATGGGTGGGTGGGTGGATGGGTGGATGGGTGGGTGGATGGATGGGTGGATGGGTGGGTGGATAGATGGGTGGGTGGATGGATGGGTGGATGGGTGGGTGGATGGATGGGTGGGTGGTGCCCGCCTCGGGATTCCCTGCCTCCTCCGCCAAGCCTCAGCCTTTACAGGTCCACATGGTGAGTGGGTGGGGGGGAGAGAGTGGAGGGATGGATGGATGGATGGGTGGATGGATGGATGGGTGGATGGATGGATGGAAGGGTGGGTGGATGGATGGACAGAGGGAGGTGGAGGATTGGGAGTGAGGAAGCAGAATTGGGAGATGGTAGAGAAAGTGATGGGGATGGACGGAACTACTCAATTCAATTAGTTTTGGTTGCCTATGGGTTCCCTGCCACCTCTGCTAAGCCTCCTGTCAGCTTTGAGCTTTGAACTTAGGCTCTATGAATGATTTAGTCAATTCTTAGGATGCAAAGGGGAGCAACACTGACTTGTCTCTGACAGAGAGACTCATTGGGTTTTTTTTATGTATGAAGTCTCCCCCCCCCCCTTTTTTTAAAGTCCACATTATGAGTGGGAGGAAAGGACAGGTAGAGAGGGAAAGGTGGGAAAGAATCAGAGAGAAATGTTGTAGAGAGTTGGGTGGAGAGGACGATTGAGAACCAAGAATGTTGAATCAAACAAAAAAAACCCCAACAAAAATAGTGTTTGAAAAAGACTTTCAGTAGTAAGTTGTTATTACTACTATTTCTATTATCGTATTACCCCATCAATTTCAAAGATGTATGATGTTAAATGTTGCATGTTTTTAAAAAAATGTATTCACAATTTGTAAAATCGCATCGAGTACTTTGGTGGAATTGTGCTTAAAAAATGTCATCCATTATTATTATTGATTATTTTATCATTGTTGTGACATTTTCAGATCTCCACGTGCCAGCCCAGCCTATCCACTGTCAGCTCCGCCAAGACTGCCCAGATCTCTTCCACCTCCTCCCCTCTCCCAGGCGTAGGCGGCAACCCCCCAGCCCCTCCCACCTCCCAGAACCCCCTGGCCTCCAAGACTTCCTGTGTATGGAGTCTCACGTGTCTCCGCCCCTCCCCACCACTGCGGCCTTCCCTCATGTGCCGAGACGAGGTCTTGAAGTCTCCCAAGGCTGTACGAAAGTCTACCCAGAAACGAAAACCCGGTAAGTGGGTCTGTCTGTCTGTCTTTTCACCTCATTTTGATTTCTATGTATTACTGGATGGACCAGGAGGCTTGATGGTCCCTCCAGCACTGGTGCAGCACTTGCACAAAGCATGGGATTTCTTACTTCTATTCTTATGCCGTGTCAAGCTCTTTAGATAGAGTTATTTTACATGAGATTGATGTAGCTTGAATCATATGATATGATATATATTATTATCATTATTATCATCGTAATTACTATAGTATAGGCACTATGCCCACTTCGGTTTTATCCTGCAACAAAAATGTTTATTGCAATTACTTCTGGAATATGAGGGTATAAGTTTTTAGATGCTAAAAGGAAATCACTGGATAGGAAGCAGTGGCGCGAGCTGGTTTACAAAGCCTAAGCCTTACACCGAAAGGTACAAAAGGTAAACTGATTAAGAAAGAAAGAAAGACTTCTGGAATATGATTGCACCAAAGGTCATAAAGGCTTCAAGTCCTTGACAATTGAATGGGATAATCTCTTCATACTCTGTGCAACCAAAATCAACAAGACTGAAAATACTGTTCCTTCTTTAACAATACACCATGAAATTCCTCATGACTTCTCTAGACTTTGGGAATTATTTGTCCGACACGTGTTTCTTATCTTTGTTGGGACAAAGAAATATGGACGGGGAATATATGAAAGAAGGAAACAATGATTCAAATTGAGACTTTTGATTTGGGGCGAGGAACACATGAGAATGGTCAATGTATGTTAGTCTGTGTTGTGTTTTTGCGAGGACATGTTAAAAGGACCACATTGAATTTTTTCCCATATGTAGGTTTTGTTTTTCTTTTGTTCATGTTTTGTGGTTTTTTTTGTTTGTTCGTTGTTTGTAAATTGAATTGATTGTATCATTATGGTTTGCATTGCTCATTTTAGGACGACCTTTCTCAGGGGGAGAAGAAATGGACTGGCATTCCAAAAGTTTGTAGCTTTCTCTCCATTCAATATCTCCACTTACTGCAGTTTTATTTCGTGTTGACTCTCATTATTTAAACATTTTCTTTCCATTTTTTTTTTTTTTTAAATTTTATTCAGTTGTTCTTTGGGTGTTTTTTTATACTCCCATATTGTTTAATGGAAACCTTTTTTATTTGTTTTTTCTCTTGATTTAATTTTTTTTTTTTTTGCTACCCTGTGTTCTAGGTAACCCCAGCTTTTTGTTGTGTTGAATTTTGTTTATTGTGTTATCACAGTCTGTATGTGTAGTCTCTGTTCCTCTGCTTTCAGGATGTTGTATCAAACATAGTGATGTGTGTCAGTTAGTTGTATCAAACATAGTGATGTGTGTTGTGCCACTCACAGCTTTCTGTGTTGTTGACTTTGTCTGTGCTACCTTTTCACTGCCCTCAACCTTTGATATACCCCAAGCCTATCTATGGTTATTAGAGCTGGAGCGAGACAACCATACAGTCTTAGACTGGAAAGACCGAATAAAGAAAATAGCTGATTAATCGAGAAAGAGCCGCGAATCTTTGAGCCTCTCTATGAATCGGAGTTGTGGGGATACCTAGCTTTTTGTTCTGTGATCATTGGCCAAGGATTGGATGATAACAGCAGGTGTCAGGTGACGGACAACCTGCCCGGCCAATGGTCATCTAGGGGACGTTGGCACGAGCATGGGTGGAGCAAGGCCTCTTCAAGTTGTAGTATTACTCCATACAAACGTTATGTGAATTGTGAATCCTGCCCACTGGGTGTTGGCCTAGCTTATTTTTGGTTGTTTTGTTTGTTATACATGTGACTAAGTAGTAAAACTTAGGGCTTAAAAGTTCTAAACGTTAATAAGGCTGAAAGGGAAGTTGAATTTTGAACAAATTAAGTAATGTCTGAGGCTGATGAGATGAGGCTGATGAGATGAGGCGAGGATGTTAGAGCAATGATGGGGTGAAACGAGTAGATACATTTGTTTAGGAAGTTTTAAGATTATAAAAAACTGAATAAATATAATTGACCCTTCGTCAAGTGTCGCTGGCCTAGGCATCCTAAGAATGGACATAGGTAATTTAATTCATCGGGCTTAATAAGCTCAATGCCAACAGGAATCACCCATGTTGTCCTAATTTGTGGTAAATCTCTTCTTGCCCAAGGATATTACGAAGTGCCAAAAGCGGTGCTCAAACCCGTTTCGTTTGGTTGCCAGTGAAGTGCAATGCCTTATCCACAAAGTCACTTCACCCAAGATTTGACATGAACGAACACATTTCTTTGGGTCGCCTATTCCACAAAGTATTAAATTATCCTCTCTGAGATTCTTTTGCTGGGCAGGGGTCGTTGCAATGATTTATGATGCTCGTGTTTTATACACTAGAAGACAATAGTATGGGGACAGATAGAGACTAATTGTATCATCCCTGTTCTGTTAAGTGCACCGACCCTCATGTGGGCACCCTTAGCTGTCTGCTGATTTACACTTGGTGTTATTGTGCAGAGAGGGAAACTTTGATGATCCATGGTACAAAAAGTATAAAGAAAAACACAGGTAGCAGATTTTGTCGGACCAATTGATAGACATTTATTTGATGTAAATATGTGTTTTATGGCCTCACTGACTGCCTATTAATTACAGAAATGAAATGTGAACTTTAATGTGCCTCCCAATTCCCCCCTCCCCCCCCTCCCCAAGTAACACGCTGTGCCACTTTCACATAGTTTGTTGTAATGTGTTCCCCTATACGTAAACTATTTATTCATCTCCTGTGTCAAAAGCTTCAAATGTTGTGTGTCCCCATTCTTTGCTTAATTAAAATAATATACGTAGCCTGCTAGGTGCTTCTTTGGCTCGAGAGTTTCATTTCAAGTCTTCCCACCCAATGCTTTATATTTATCATGTTTATTATTTGTCCAAATCCCTTTAAAAAAAATATGATATCATTTTTTAAATGGGTTCTTACTTAACCCTTTCACAGCAGGGATTTGATTCTAACCAAACAGAATATGTGCAAAATCTTCCAAATGTACGTGTTCATATACCAGATAAATCAGATTTCAGTGGACGGAGATATGCCAAAAGCCTGAATTTCAGGCTCTTGGCATATCTCAGTCCACTGAAATCTGATTTTTTTCGTAAAAGAACAGTAAAATCTTGAATATTTTGATATACCTAGTAAGATCTAGTTGTTCTATTATCATTTAAAGGTTAAGAGGATAATGACAAAGACACCAGCAATCATGATGATATTATACGTGTTTACACATTCAACGATAAGGATTAATCGATTATTTTTTACTTGCGATATTTTGTTGGTTTTTTTTTCGCTTGCCTTTGATGTGATTTAAAATGTGTTCCACACAAGGGGTTTTGAAACTAGTGGCAACCAACCAGGCAACAGTAAATGACATTGTCTTCTTTTACGGAAAATCCAGTTGTTTTCACTCTGTTGTACGAAGATTCTTCCTCCATGTAATGTAGCATAGTCTTGAACACAATATCATAATGTTATGGTTGAAGCACAGTGCAGTAATGCTCACAGTCAGCCCTAGACATTGCCACAGCGTACGCTTCAGAGGTATACAGAACATTGTGTGAGGATGGATGTAGCCCTTATGTGTTATATTAGAGTATTGTTGCCATCATTTCATACATTGTGTGAGGATTGGTTGAGCCCTTGTGTGTTATATTAGAGTATTGTTGCCATCATTTCATTAACTCTTTCACAGCGGGATCCAATTCTAACCAAACATATTATATGCAAAATCTTCCAAATTTACATATTCATGTACCTGATAAATCAGATTTCAGTGGGCTGACATATGCCAAAAGCCTGAATTTCAGGCATATGTCAGTCCACTGAAATCTGATTCATCTAGTATAAAAGCAGGGGGAATCTTTCATATTCTGTTTGGTTAGAATCAGACCTAGCTGTGAAAAGATTAAAATTCATTATGATAATATGATTATTTTGCTATCTCTTCCTCCCTTTTCTTGTGACCCGACCAGATGACCCCAAAGTGTACAATGAGGATGCCTTCATCCTGCAGGTGATTGAGGCCTACTGCAACAGTGTAAAAACCCGCCATACAGTCAACTCCTGTAAGTACCTAGCCTACCCAGTCCACGCATAGCATAGCATAGTGCTGTACTACTACTTTGATATCATAACTCTCTTTCTCCTCCCAACCTCAAGCAGTGGCCTAACTGGTAGCGATTCCCACCAGTGGTGCTTCAATTTTTCACCTGGGCAAGGAAATTTTTACTCCACTTGCCTCACCTCACCCACGTGTAAAATGGATACGAATCCACAATTTGGGTTGGGGAATGTAATCTTCAACAGACCAGAGTCCTATCCAGAGGGTGGCAACCATTGTCATTTGTCCGCTTCACGCCACAAAAACTGGGATAAGCTCCTTGTCCATGGGCCATTAGGCTCTAAAGGGACTTACTTTGCTTGTTATACTATGATTTTGATATCTCTCTTTTTGATAACTCTCTTTCTCCTCCAAATCTCCTGTGGGTACCTGGCCTATCCAGTCCACACATTGCATAGTGCTGTACTACAACTTTTGATATTATACTATGATATCTCTCTACCACAAACCCCAGGCTGTATGTGTGTATTTGTATGTAGTTAAGTTGTTGGTTTCTCTATATCAGTTGCTTTTCTGGCAGACTGGTCTATCCACTTATCTCTGTGTCAAATCTCTCCCTCTTTTTCTCTTACTCTTTTTATATTTCTTTATATTTCTCTCTGTCTCTCTCACTTATCTCTTTGCTCTCTATCTATCTATCTATCTCTCTCTCTCTCTCTCTCTCTCTCTCTCTCTCTCTCTCTCTCCATCTATTCCTCTCCCTCTACCCCAGCCCCCCTCTCCCGCTTTCTCATCCCCCTCTCTTCTCATATATCAGTATACTCATCGAAGCTTCTTTTTTTTCTCTTTTTTTTTTCTTTTTCTAAATATTAGTTTTATCTTCAGCCTCTGATTTGATTGATTAAGATTCAGCCTAGCAGGGGCTGTTCACTGTTACATGCAAATGTAGTGAATTGAAACTTTCTTTGGTCTCAGTTGAAGTTACTGTTCTTTCTTTATTTAATCAAATCAACCATCAAATCAGTGACACAATTCAGCTTTAAGTCTAACATATTATAATGAAATGATGTCAGTCATTAAAAAAAAAATATTTTTTTTAGGGTTTTAAAAAAAATGTTCATATAATATTTTTCTTGTCTGTTACTAACTCTGCTTTTCTGTCTCCCTGTCTATCTCTCTATATCCCTGTCAGTAACTCTGTCTTTCAGTATCTCTGTCTGTCTGTCTGTCTGTCTATCTTCCTTCATGTCTGTCTGTCACTATGTCTTCCTGTTTGTTACTGTCACTCTATTTTCCTGTCTTCCTGTTTGTTACTCAATCTTTCAGTCTTCCTATCTGTCCCTCTGTTCATGTCTGTCCCCCTGTCTCCCTGTCTTCATGTCTGTCACTCTCTATCTCTCTGTCTTCCGTCTATAACTCAGTCCTCCTGTCTCCCTGTCTATAACTCAGTCTCTCTGTCTCCCTGTCTGTCATTCAATCTCCTTGTATATTACTGCGTTTGACTCTTAGTCTTTCTTTGTCTCAATCACCACCCCACTTTACAAATTTAACATGATATATTGTGAATTATTTTGTTTATTTTTAATGTATTATTTAATTTTCATTCATTGAAATCTGTATTTATACACACACACACACACACACATACACACACACACACACACACATACACACACACACACACACACACACACACACACACACACACACACACAAAATAATACTCTTTACTACAAACTAACATGATATTATTGTCAACCAAAGTTATCCGCTGCTTGACTTAATTTTTCCTTTCATCCGATATTTTGAATTACATGTCTGCACACACACTTGTATCCAATACCATATATACCATATACCATTGTATACCATAGGCTGTCCTTTACTGGCATTTAAATCTTCCTGTCTGTCACTCTGTCTTCCAGTCGTTTTATCTCCAATGCATACTAGACTTGTTGCTAAATGGTGTGACAAGCAGCCATAGACTCTTTAGTATAATTTGTGTATTTATTTGTCATCATAACATTATGTCATTCTTTCTGGTTGCACCTCATTATGCAGGTTGTCTTTATTTTTTTCATTCATTCATTCATTCATTCATTGTTATTTTGTTATTTTTTATTGATTTATTGATTGATTGATTGATTTATTTATTTCTTATGGCGCGCTTTTTATGATTCAGTCACATCGATTTTTTTTGTGTATGTAGTCGTCACTTTGTCCATTCTGTAGGCTTGTGTTCTTCCTTTGTAATACTACAAGGATACACTAACTAGGTCTCTACCTGTGCCTCCCTCATCTCACGTCTCAATTGTTTTATCATGATCGGAGTTTGAAGAAGTGACTATCATGTTTTTGTTTTTGTAGAATTTCTGCTCAATTGAGTTTTAGAGGATGTGTCTTTTTTTTTTTTTCAGTTTTGTGTGTGTCTGTATGTGTTTTATGATCCAATAAGAAATTAAACTGCAAAAGATCTACCTTCTTTCACGTCATTTTGCATTTTATGTTTTTAATTTAATTTTTAATAATTAGATTTATAAAATTTTGCGGGGTTTAATTTGTGTTTGAATTAATCTAAGTTCACATATTTTTTTTCTATTTTTATTTTTGTTCTGTACCTGCCTGTCAATTTGTGTTGATGAATTTTGTCTGATCATTTTATGTTTGTATTTTTATGCTCAGTGTTACTCACCTGTCAATCATCCCCTCCCCTGCCCCCTTTGTCTTTATTGTGGAGTAAATAGAGTTGTCCTTTCACCTGTAGGTCACCTGTTGTCCTTTCACCTGTTAGTCACCTGTTGTCCTTTCACCTGTAGGTCACCTGTTTGTCACCTGTTATCCTTTCACCTGTAGGTCCAGCCCTGTGTTATATGATACAGATGGAGTGGTTTAGCAGCCGACACACGACACTAGATTTCTTTCATTATTCCTCATCAGCTTTAGTAGTACACTCTGTGGTCTAGTGGGTAGGCAGTTGGCCTTGTGACTGAAAGGTCCTTGGTTGGAATCCATGTGAAGGCACAAAGTTGAGTCCTTGGAAAAGGGCTCTTAACTCACATTTTCTCACCCAACTCAGGTGTAAAATGAGTACCTAACCATGAACAGTGTTGTTCCTGTCCGAATATAAAAGATAAACAAGGGCCTGTCAGGCAGCATGTCTCGTCCTGGATGTTGCTGTTTGACAGGGACCCCTGATAACTTGTAAAGCGCTTTAAGCATGTTTAGTGCAGTTTAGTGGATATTGAGCAATATAAAAGCTCACGTTTTTTGGGGTTTTGTTTTTCAGTACAGTAGCCTTACCCCCCAAAAAAACCCTTTACATTTCCTTGTGTAAATTCCTCTCTCTGTCTGGGTGTGGATTCTTATACAGGCATAATCTTTCAAGGGTTTTTTTTCCGCCCCCACATTTTCTATCTTTTGTCCCTGATGAAGGTAGATAACCGAAACGTGGTTTTGTTCTTGGCGTGTCTCTGTCAGTTTTGACCCATCAACTCACTCACTCCGTCTATTATTATTACTGCATTCAGTGGCTAAGCAGTCCCCCCCCCCCCCTTTTTGCTCACACCATAATTCCCCAGTATTAAGTGTTGTGTAGTGTCGGTTCTTATCCCTTCCTACTTTATCCCTTGGTGCCAATCCTTCATGCTGTCATGTTGTGTACAAAGTAGTTTTCTATCACTGGTTTCCTTTTTTATACATGTTGTTGTTATTATTATTATTATTATTATTATTATTATGTTGTGGTTATTTTTATACTACAATTTCACTATGTTACATGATGTAAACTGTAACAGTGGGCCATATTTGATTCAGCCATATCTTAATGTTTTCGTTTTCTGTGTTGGCTTTTTTATTTCTTGGCTTTCCCCATAGTTTATATTTTGTTGCTTTTTTAAATTCAAAATCTTTGTTGGCCTCTTGGTTAATTTCCATTCAGTCTTAAAGGGAAACAAAATACTCTTTCCCCTAGTTTCATCATCTATCGGTATGTTTATCTCAGTATCACTCTTTCTCACACACTCTCTCGGTCTCTCTCTCTCTCTGTCTCTGTCTCTCTCTCTCCCTCCCTGTCTGTCTCTCTCTCTCTCTGTCTTTCTCACTCTCTCTCAAATCTGTCTATCTCTCTCTGTCTCTCCCTCTCTCTGTCTGTCTCTCTCTCTCTGTTTGTCTCTCTCTCTCTGTTTGTCTCTCTCTCTCTCTCTCTCTGTGTATCTCTCCCTCTCTCTGTTTGTCTCTCTCTCTCTCTGTATCTCTCTCTCTCTCTTTTTTCTGTCATCTCTCCTATTCCTTTCACCACTATTTGAGGTGCAAATTTTGAATATATAATCCTACTATTCTACCTAGTGATTTAAACCAGTTGGTTTACAAGTTTTTCAATGATTATTTTCACTTTAGGTCAGGGAGTTATAATATTATATTGTGTTAGGTTTGATAACTTACGTAACTTTTCATTCAGATGCTTAAACTAAAGATTTCTTGCTCTCTTTACTTCACGGTTTTACACTTAACATTATTTTACTTTTTCCCCTCTTGTATAAAATTCAATTACTGTAGTCCTACTTATATTTATTTTTTAAATCAAGGTTCAGTTATTATCATGTAATTTAACGACCTTTCTGTAAACTAACGGAACTGACCTTTACTTTCATCCCCGTCAACTCAGTGTATTCTCTCCAATAAAACCTGCAGACGACTAATTGTTTTTTTTTTGTATCTTCAGGGTCTAAGTCATAAAGCAGTGTCATTCATTCTGTGGCCTTGAATTTGTATATTGAGTAGTAATAATAATAATGATAATAATTCATTTATATAGGGCTGTTGTCGCCTTCCACTCGAAAAGTGCTCAGGGGCGCTTGGTATCTCAGTCCATCACATAATCCTTGTCCTTTCCCATCGATTCCTTGTTCCAAACCCGTTGGCACTTGTTTTGTAGGTCTGGGATCCATCACTGAATGTGTCAAAGGTTGTTGAAATTGAGATGTTTTTGCAGTTTTTCTCGCCTAGCGTTGAGCATTTATTGGAACAGTTTTAACACTTTCACTGCTGAGGACACCAAAATCTTCAAGATGTGCCTGTTCTTATACCAGATGAATAAGATTTCAGTGAACTGATGAACTGACATAATGCCAAAAGCCTGAATTTCCGGTTGTTAGCATATGTCAGTTCACTGAAATCTGATGTTTCTGGTATAAGATAACGTACATTTTCAAGGTTTTGCATATTTCAGTTGGGTTGGAATCAGACCTCGCCATGAAAGGGTTAAGACTGGTTTGCTCCTGTGTGTCGCTATGCTGTAGCTGGGGGACATGTTTTAACGACTCCTCCGTGTGGTGTGGCTCGTAGTTCTGTGTGGCAGCACGTTTACATATTATTGAAAAGGACGTTACAACGGACATTAGCAACGGCGATAAACGGATTATGCTTTGCCGACATGAAGAAGAAGCAAAGAAAAGTAATTGATAGCTGACTGGAGACAGGGCACCAGGGCACCTGAGACACGCTGCCTGGCCAACAGCACAAGATAATACAACCATCAATCCCCTTTGCCACATCAACATCCATTATCATGCTGCCAACCCCCCCTCTTTTTTGTTGTTGTTGTTTACAAACAAGGACAAGGGATATGTGCTAGACTCTGATGCTATAATTCTACCATGCCTCTCTACTACCCTCTGCAATGTCAAAATGTGTATCTATTCTTTTATCCATCCATTCATGTGCCCATCCATCCATCCATTCCATCCCATCCCATCCACCTGTCCGTCTATCCATCGATCATCCCGTTTATCCATCCATTCCACCATCCACACGTCCGTCGTCAAAGGCCGAATAGAGCCGCCGGTGGAGAAAAAGAAAGCGGTGGTGGAGCCTGTAGGAAAAAGTAAAGGTATGCTGCTGCCCTTCCTTTCTCTCCTTCATCTCCAACTCTTTGTGGCATGGCTGACTCAAACTGCCTTCAGCACAGCAACATCCTCAGAGTTAGATAGATGTCCCCGCAAATTTATTTGTGGATCTGTCTGTCTACCTGTCTGTCTGTGCTTGTTGATATTTTTTTATTTTTTTGCTTGTGATTTCTGAACAGAAAATCATCTGCCTGCTCGTCCAGTCGGCTTGTATGTAGCATAGGCATTGTGTTTTTGGAGGGTTTCGTTCTCATTCTTTTCTTTTCGTTGCCGGCTGATTGATTGATTGAGATGAGCAGATACATTGATGAAAATCTTGGGTTTTTAATCCTAACTCTTTGAATTCCTTTTTTATTAACTCGAATGTTCTGCATCAGTCACTATTAATACACGATCACATAGTACGATAATATTCATTCTGTCATTTCAGAGATGTTAGTTTTCTCCTTCTTTTTATTCAAGCATTAACCCTTCAATACAAAAGACAGGTTTTTGAACCCTGACTACTACGCGTACATGTTCATGATGTTGCACATTTTAGATTAGTGGGTTTAGAATCAGACCTCGGGGTGAAAGGGTTCAAAGTCATTTTTCTTATGATGCCAGCCTGTCTTTGTCCTACTGTATTATGCTTTGTGTGCTTTGTGTGCCATGTGTGCCAATCTTTGTGTGCATGCTTCCACCCCAGGCCTTACGACCTGCCCGTGCCGCCATTGCCGTTACGTGTGTGTCGCATGTTGTGTCCGTCCCATTCATTCTTCCTCTGTGTTGTATGTAGCTTTTAATGTGGACTCGGTCGGTCGTCCATTGTGTGTATATGTTCGCTCCTATCACCAGGTGCATTGGTCATTGTTACCAGACACACTCTTCTCTGTGTCTTCTATTCTATTCTATTCTATTCTATTCTATTCTATTCTATTCTATTCTATTCTATTCTATCCACACTCTTGATTAATATTGCCAGGTCTGTTTGTCCTCTCCTACCAAATAATATTATGCTTATCGTTGTGGACGTGATTTCATGTTTTTTATTTATATGTTGCTATCAATTTTATTATTTGATTGCTCGCCATTTCACTTTTTTTTTTTTTTTTTTTTTTTTTTAAATATTTAAATCTTTGGGTTTTTTGGGGTTTTTTTTTACTGTCTTCTCTTTACATTTTCATTGTATATTTTTCTCCTCTATTTTTCATTCTTCACAGCCTCCTTACAGAAGATCTCATATCTCAATTGTTCATTTCTTTCTGGCTTTTAAGTCATGAAAAAGAAAACGATAATTTTACTTCATGCCAAATCAAACTATTTTTTGTTATACTTACCAGCTCCCTCCCATCGTCTCTCTCTCTTGTCCCCCCACCCTCTCTCTCACTCTTTCTCCCTCTCACCCCCCCCCCCCTCCCCACCCTCTGTGTTTCTGTTAATTTAGCCCTCACACTATTTGCCTTTTTCTGTGTTTTTTTTTCTTTACCTACAAAATTATATACTTTATTTATATCAAGTCATTTTGTTTGTGTGTGATTGTGTGTCTCTTCATCTTTTTCTTTCTTTCTTTCTTTTTTTTTTCTTTCTTTTTTTCTTTCTTTCTTTCTTTCTTTCTTTCTCTCTTTCTTTCTTTCTTTCTTTCTTTCTTTTCTTTCTTTTCTTTCTTTTCTTTCTTTCTTTTCTTTCTTTCTTTTCTTTCTTTCTTTCTTTCTTTCTTTCTTTTTTTCTTTCTTTCTTTCTTTTCTTTCTTTCTTTCTTAATTTCTGCAAAGGGGTTTTTTGTCCTTAAGGTTTTGTTGCTAACTTGTTTTTTATTTTTTTTATCATTTTCTCTCATTCGTTCATGCTGCTCTTGTCATTGTGGAATGCGACACTCGTGACTTGTACACCACGTGACAACGCTGGACTGCTACCATATCCCACCACCATGAACCCATCCAATCCATTGACCCACGACCCTCTCTTCCCGCACTCTCCCTGCTCCAATGCCCTGTCAATCTTTGCCCCACACCACACCACACATATACATCCACAACCCACACACCACTCCTCACACCTCATACCACCTCACACACCAACCAACATATCCATCCCACACACAACTCCTCACACTTCACACCATCTCACACATCAACCAACATATCTAACACACACAACTCCTCACACTTCACACCATCTCACACACCAACCAACATATCTAACACACACACCACCACAACCCCATACCTTCATCCTTCCAACATAAAACCACATCTCCCCTCTCTCATGCATGGGAAATACCTTTTTATTCTGTTGTCTATGACAATTGCCGTGGGTCTAAAACCCTACTTTCCTTTCCTCTCCATGCTCTAACTGGTTGACTGGCTGCAATGGAATCCATCATTATTTATCTCTTTCCTTTCATTAATGGATTTTCTCTCTTTTTTTTCTTCTTCTCTTCATTTCCTTATTGGCCCCTCTTTTAATGGTCAATGACACATCTGTGTTGAATACTACTTGAATACTTATCGACATCCTTCTTTTCATCTGACAAAATGTTTGCTTTATTTTGAAACTACAAATGGCACAATGTGTGGTTTTGTGATAATTATCACACTATTAAACAATATTCACTTTAAAATATACCCCCCCCCCCCCCCCCCAAAAAAAAACCACCTCACATCCTGTAAGAAGCTACACGTCAGACCATTTCCAAGGTAGATCTATTTAATTTTATGATACCTTAAACTGAAGAACAAATAGAACTAGCCAAAAGCTTCTTGCTCATTTTCAAAAGTCTGTCTCAAACTTAATTGGCATTGGAATAGAAACAGAAATTATACAAAAGCAAATACCACCCTAGATTGAACAAATTGGCTTTTTAAACGCCAAAATGATTACATGTGACATAAAGATAAAGAGATGACGATTGCCGTGCACGTTTGGCCTTTGCCATGGGATTTCAGAGTCAAATTTCAACATCGCAATCCCAAAATTAAAAAGTGTTTTGGAGTATTATTTTTTTCAATATGCAAATTCGGTTTCGAGTGTCGAACTGGATCGACATTTTCACGCACATATTTTGGCCAAAATAATCAATATGCTAATCTCATTTGAACCCCTGTCCACTAATGACACACTGCATTTTAAAGATCGATGCTAGTCTCTGGGAAAAATAAAACTTGGTCTAAAAAAATTGTTCTCATCTTTTGCGAAAAACTCGATGTTAATAACTAACATATAATAATAATAATAATAAATCTTTATTGTCCTCAAACAGTGGCAATTTTTTGCTTACACATCAATGTTAATCAACCCATTCACACATGTATTTATTAAAGATACGATACATCACAAATATTGACA
>JAUEKZ010164121.1:4108-14539 GCA_031471865.1 Melibe leonina | reverse complement strand
AGCCTTTTACGTAGATCCCGAGTCTAGATAAAAGGCTGCCTTGTACGTATACACTCCGTAATAGTAATAATTATTTTATTACATTAATTGGGTGCCACCCCCCCCCCCCCCCCCAACGAGAGCCGTGCACAGACCGAATAAATAGATCGGTCTGTGGAATGTGTCTTCTTCAATCGTCAGTATCATGTCAGAACGTGTCCTTAGCCGTTTCACAGCCAGCACTGAATCTTACGCAACTGAAATATGCAAAATCTTTCAATTGTAATTGTACGTGTTCGTTCTTGTACCAGATGAATCAGATTTCAGTAAACTGACATAATATGCATTTGGATATTTTGTCAGTTCACTGAAATGAAAGCTGATTTGTCTGGTATAAGAAGTGGTAATTCTTGAAGATTTTGGTGTCCTTGGCAGTGCAAGGGTTCACTCATCCATTTCCCACACGCTTCGAGGGCCAAGCATCCAAGTTGTTTGTGTCTCCATTGATACCACCATATACCTTGGTCCCATTTCCAATTTTGGCATATGTCAGTTCACTGGAATCTTATTTATCTAGTATAAGAACACGGGGTTCATGAATATTTTTTACAATCTGTTCGGTTCGAATCGGACCTCGCTGTGAAAGGGTTAATGTGTTTCTCTTTATGTACGAGTGTATGTATGTGTGTGTGTGTGTGTGTGTGCGTGTGTGCACTGTGTGTACCTAGGTACCTGTGTGTGTACCTATGTGTGCATGTATGTGCTGAGCCGTTAAAGTAAGTTTAAAATTGTACTCAAGTACAAATTTAGGAACAATCTAAAAAAAATGTACTAAGTACAGTAAAAGTAATTTTCGAATATTATGCTAAAACCTTTCAATACTATTGTGCAATATCATATTGAATAACAGATGGAGAGCATTTAAGAAAGTTACAACTTATTTTCAAGACCACACCGTAAACAAAGAATTCTATGTATGTAAAAACTGACCATACGTGGAAATGGTCCGTTGGGATTGAAAAATTGAGAACTCACACTGCCAATGCCCAAAAGATCAAAACAGTTATTTTGAGATTGTTAATGTGAATATCAGCAACATGTGTTTTTTTTCCCAATATCATTTCCAATTTGCTTTAAAGTTTTGCAAGCTAAAAAACAAATTAACTCACTTGGCTTAATTTACCCCTCCACCGAAAAGTATATATGCGCTTTAGAAAGTCAATCCTGTGAATAAAATGCTGGTCAGTCCTGTGCTCAATTGTCTTAATTCATTTTGCAGTACAGAGATGAATGAATTGTGCACCATGTCAACAATTATAGTAACCATACTACTATTGGGGAGAATCTACTCCTATGATGTGCATCCCTATTCACCATGGTCACCGTCAGGGGCTGTCAGTCCTTGTCCACAGAGGCCTGGCAAGCAGTTCGTGCTGTGACCTAAACACATGCCGCGTATCAGTGCCAGATAAAAAGACTAAAATGATACTTTATCTTAGGTTGTGTATGATGTCATTTGTTACAGTTCATGTCTACAAGCACACATATTTTTGAACGGGCAGATTGATCTTTTTAACCATAGCCTTCATTAAGGAAGGCTGAGTTTAAACCAAAGAGAGAGAGAGAGAGAGAGAGAGAGAGAGAGAGAGAGAGAGAGAGAGAGAGTGAGAAAGGGGAGGGGTGGAGAGGGAGGACAAACGCAACGTCTACACCTGTCTTGACTCCAATTTATTGTTTTCTTTGACTTTGAGGACCAGGGCCTCGTTCTGCTAAAGAAGGCAGAACTGCATAATTGCTGTTCCCCGCGTGTATTTTTCTTTGTATTGCAAATGTGTAAAGAGTTATTACTGTCCAATACGAGGAAAATGTGTTCAAACCCAGGGGTAAACGTAAATAGATCAAAAGCATGCCGCTGATTGGTCAACTTATGATTGTGAAGAGCTCGGCTAAGAGACTGAATATAGTATACAGTATAGTAAAAGTAACCAAAATTGTAACGGAGTACATCATGTACTCCGGTACTTACAGCTCTGTGTGTGTATGTGTGTGTACGTGTGTATGTGTGTGTGGGTGTACTTGTGTGTGAATGAATACTTAAAGGATGCCCAAAGGGATAAGAGTAGCCTTGAAACTTGTACTGAAAATGGTTGCTTGTAATGTTGAGCCCAATGACTTCTCTCTCTCTTTCTCTCTCTCTCTCTCCCTCTCTCTCTCTCTCTCTCGCTCTCCCTCTCCCTCTCTCTCTCTAGCTCTCTATCCTTCTTTCTCTCTCTCTCCTCGTCTCTCTTTCTGTCTACCCCACCCCTTTTTCCTCTATTCTTCTGTGTCACTCTATCTCTCTTTCTGTCCCCCGCTTTCCCTCTTTATCTCTCTCTCTCTCTCTCTCTGTCTTCCCTTCTCCCGACCCCCCTCTTTCTCTCTCTCTCTTTCACCCTGTCCCCTCTCACTCGTTCTCTCTTTCTGTCTACTCATCTACCCCTCTCTTTCTCTCTCTCCGTCTCTCTCTCTCTCTGTCTCTCTCTCTCTCTCTGACTGTCTCTCTCTCTCTCTCTCATATATACATATCGCTCTCGCTCTTTTCCCCCCGGTCAATATTATGATAGACTGTATGCGTTGTCAAAATACTCGCAAAAACCAAATGCCCAAATTGTGTACCCACACTTACACACACAACTGTGTCCTGGTGTCATTGGAAGCAAGAAAAAAAACAAAAACGAAAACCAGTAGATCTCTACCTACTCACTTTCTTTCGTTGCTGGAATGTTGTAATTATGATTATGACGTCAAATGAAATGGGTCCACACATTATGGTAGTAATAGCGGTGTTAACCCTTTCAATGCTAAGGTTTTGACGAATGCTGCTACCTAGATATAAAGAAAGGTTCAAGATTTGCCTGTCCTCTTTCCTGATAAATTATAAGATTTCAGTGAACTGACGAATGTCAATCCACTTAAATCTTAGGAATGTATCTGGTATTAGAACACGTACGTTTTCAAGATTTTGCATAATTTCAGTCTGGTTAGAATCAGAGTTCGCTGTGAAAGGGTTAATTAACGGGTCAGATTACCAATAATACCAATCGGCCACACACACACACGCAAGACCGCTTGGTCAGGCGATTGATCACTCACTGGTCACCCAATGGGCATCACGGTTCAAGGTGACGGTACACTGGTCATCGGTCACGGGTCATGGGTCATGGTTCAATGGGTCAATGGGTGCCTTGTCAATGACGGACATGAATGATACAGCAAGAACTATTTAGCAACGGAAAGGCCGCACATCACAAAACATTGACTGACAATGAGCAATTCAAGCTTCGGGAACGGTCGACCCACACACAATAAGCACACACCTCTTCGCAGTTCTGTACACACAAGACTGACCCACATAGTAACTGTAATAGTTACCTACACACCTGTAACTTTACACACAGGACCGAGCCACTGTTCACATAGTTCGAGTTCCAGCACACACGACATGCCTCTACAATTCTCTACACAGTTGACCGGCCTTTCACACCCAAAAGACCAGAGCTGTAACGGAGTACAAGCACAATTCTGGGTACTTTTACTATACTCCGGTATATTTTTGAAAACCAGTACTTTCACTGTACTCCGGTACTTTTTAAAAGGTACTTTTCAAACACATTTTGAGTACATTTTAAGGCGTAATTAAATGAAAAGGTAAAAATCGACAAACGGAAAGATTGTTTCGCATACATTTTTTAACTGCATTGTATTTTATCAATTAAGGCTAAGGCAACAACCCTTGTAGCGCCTCAGAAACTATTCGAATGCCATTGTGGTCTTTATCAAATAATTAGTCTTCAGGGAATAGGGAATACGTTCGTTGGTTAAGAAGATATGCTACGAACTTTTGACTGTCGGTCAACCTCCCCAAGTCTCCAAGACATTATTAGACTACTTACTATCTTTGCCCAAACATATGATGTATCATCTTGGTACACACTGCACCGGTGTGGCGTGTGCTTTGGCCACCCCACGAACTGGTTGCCAGGCCTCTGCGGACATGGACTAACTGCTCCTGACGGTGACCATAGTGAATAGTGAAGCACATCATAGGAGTAGATTCTCCCCAATAGTAGTAGTAGTATGGTTACTATT
The DNA here is from genome assembly GCA_031471865.1 of Melibe leonina. NCBI lineage: Eukaryota > Metazoa > Mollusca > Gastropoda > Nudibranchia > Dendronotidae > Melibe > Melibe leonina. Next base: position 10,432 of record JAUEKZ010164121.1, on the reverse strand, counting down.
TGACGACACCGTGCACAATTCATTCATCTCTGTACTGCGGAATGAATTAAGACAATTGAGCACAGGACTGACCAGTATTTCTAGGATCCCTGTGGAAATGTTCGGCAACAGGAGGAAAATGTGGGTCGGGCAGGGGAAGAGGGAGAGATAAGAAAAAATAATTAGGAAGGAATGATGTGATGGTTATCAAGTTTTCTCTTTGTCACTTTCACAACTTCCTGTCTCAGTGCATCAGTATTTTTTACTGTACTGAAGTACATTTTTAGATTGTATTAAAATATGTACTTACGTACATTTTTAAAAGTACTTTAACAGCTCTTCAAAAGACTGTATGTATGGATGCAAAATACTTCCAACAATGAACGCACTGTACTAACACACACAGTTGTGTTATGAGGTTGTTTGGAGAGGGGGGGGGCGTGAACACTTCTTATATGAGTTAGGGCATGTTGTCATTATGACGTCACACGCATACAATCTATGGCGAAACAAGGGGAGTGGTTGGCAGGCCAGTAGTAGTAGAGGACGGAAGAAATCGACGTTTCGGCCCTAGACCTTCATCACAACAAAGATGACGGGTTATAATTACATAAAGACATTTTAAAGGTGAAATACTTAGCCGATTCCTGGAGCGTCGGGATAGACCCACGCCACGGGGCCGGAGGGTGGAAGGCCGTTCCGGGAAGAATGCGTCCTGCTTTGTCCTTGTCCTCTATCTCTACCCCTGAGATGTCAACCACTCCCCTTGTTTTACCATTGGTACCCACTGTAGCAATCCCCCCTTTTACTATCACGCATAATATAGTCTATCTGGATATGTAGGTCAAAGGTTGTCTGCATCAATTAACCCCTACTGCCCAATTCATTTCATGAGGGCATGCATTTCTGACCCTTAAATAAATACACACACACACATACATACATACACATACACACTGACACATCCACAGAGAGAGAGAGAGAGAGAGAGAGAGAGAGAGAGAGAGAAAGAGAGGTAGAGGTAGGGAGAGAGATAGAGAGGGAGAGAAAGAGATAGGGAGAGGGGGGAGACAGGAACATATTTCAATATATTATGATACAAATTGGTAAAGACCATCATGAGGTAGTGAATACAGCAGGACTGGTTTTTAACGCACCGGGTAATCAAACCCTGTCCTATGCAAAGGTTTTTCTAAACATACTACTCACTAGACTTCAAAATATTCAAGATTTGCCTGTTCTTAAATCAGAGCTTTAGTAGTATCGTATGTCATTCTAAATTCAACATTTTTTTTATACATCGTTGAATGCATGGACGCTTGCATATCCTCCGTTCAGTTTTGTCATCTGACAGTTTAAAACAAGGTGATCCGTATCTTGTGGATAATCTCCGCAGTGGGGACAGGTACGAGAGTCAAGTAGGGGCCATTTGTACATGTTGGCTGTCGTTCTACCATGAAGTCTATTTGCGGAAACCCATTGTTTTCTAGTAGCTCCTTTAAATCTTATATCAGATAAATCAAATTTCAGTGAACTCACATAATGATATGCAAAAAGAAGGGGAGGGGGAGAGGAGTTGTGGGGAGGGCTGTGGGGGGGAGGGAGGGGGAGAGAAAGGAGAGACAACGAATGAAAAAGATGCGAGAAGTCGTCTTCTGTGTCCAAGTTAGTGAGCTGTGGTAATGGCAAAGACATTAGAAGAGTTAGACCTTAGTGTTTGGTCACGTGCCAGGAGATACAAAATGGCTTTAATTGAGGTCATTGTTAACCTACACTTATTGCATATGAGGAGCCAAGATAGCGGACACCTTGAGGTAGTTGAATGATCGTATCTCGCTCGCTTGGCTCCCCTATGCGGTACGCACCATTAGACACCGCGATTAGAGAGCTGAGGTCTAGATCTTTTAATGTCTTTGGGTACTGGTAATAAATTTGTGTAGACACAACCATCCAGACCTGGGACTTCTTAATACTAATACTCCGCCTTCCTGGATCCAGACTCAGTACTGCATACTCCTGCAAATCACTGTATCCGTGTCGGCCCTTCCTGACTTTATCCGTGCTGTCAAGATTCTCCAGCAGTTTATCTTGCATAATCTCTCAGCCATTGAACTAGGCTTAACGTAGACACTAGGCGATAATTGTCGAGGCGAGACAAGGCTAAACTAAATATATCTATTTCTAAATTTAATTTCTGCAGAAGTATAACTGGTGTCAGGTGGTGCGCGTCGAGTGTCTTGTGTCGAGATATTTGTCTTGTACTGTATGTTTTTGTACTGGGTTAGATGATAGAATGATCGTAATTTGTTCGTATTGTGTATTTTGTACTGTGACCAAATATAGAGAATGATCGTAGGAATTTGTCTTGTGTGTTTTTGTACTAGGAATAAGATGATAGAGTGATCAGTTATTGTCATGCCTCGTTGGATTCATAAACACAATATTGTTTTGTATTTCTTTCTCTTTTTATTTCATTGCTATTAATTATTATCATTGAGATTATTATCGTCATTATCATCTGATCATCTTTCCTGTTGTCAATGTTATATCTCTAACAGACAACAAGGCCAGTGCCATTAACTAAATGGTTCTGGAATGTATGCTCTGCATTCTGAACACACACAGACACACACACAGACACACACACAGACACACAGACATACACTCACCCACACAGACACACACACAGACACACAGACACACACTCACGCACACACACACACAAACACACACATACACACAGACACAAACACACACACACACATACACACTGACACACACACAGACACACGCACAGACACACAGACACACACACAGACACACACACAGACACAACCACAGACACACACACATACAGAAACACACACACACACATAGACAAACACAGACACACACAAACACAGACACAAATACAGCCACACACAGAAACACACATACAGAAACACACTCACACACACACATAGACAAACACAGACACACAGATACACACACAAACACAAACACAGCCACACACACACTGACACACAGACACACACGCACAGACACAGACACATACACACCCAGACATAGACACAGACACAAATACAGCCACACACACACTGACACACAGACACACACACACACACGCACAGATAGAGACATAGACACAGAGACACACAGATACACACACACAGACACAGACACACAGACACACACAGACACACATACATAGGTAAAAGACAGAGAAGGAGAGGGTAGGGATGTAGAGGGTGGGGCAGAGGGGTGGGGGGAGTTGCCAAAATGCAGGGCGGTTAGAAGTCTTTCCATTCCCTTGTCAAGTAAGTTCCGCTTGAATGATTGTCACTATACCAACCGGGATATATATACTGTGTGTCACACAGACCCAATGAAAGTTACTATTTACCATTAATCATACACTATTTACCAATTACCACCTCTTCAATTGGTGACTCACCTGTGACTTGCCCATGACGGAAAGTTAACCCTTTCACAGCGGGATCTGATTCTAGCCAAAAACTAATTATGAAAAACCTTGAAAATCGTAATGTTCTCGAACCCAGATGAGCTGAAACTCGGGCTTTGGGCATAAGTTTGCCAGTTCACTGAAATCCGATTTATCTGGCAAAAGAACAGGCGTATTATCTTGAAGATTTGAATCTATTTAGTTAGTCTAGTAGTTTCGGAAATATCCTTAGCATTGAAAGGGTTATGGCCAAGGAACAAAGAGACGCGAAGAAGTCCCAGGTTATGGCACAATGTAGGTCATATTATCAACGGCCGAATCTCTAGACACATTGATGTGCTGCCACACAGTCATTAACGCAGTCACAATATAGTCACACCGATCCAATCTGTCCTGGCACTTTTACTTTATCACAAAAACTATATCTATCTATCTATTCTATCTAACATCTATCTATCTAACCATCCATCCATCCATCCATCTATCTATCTATCTATCTATGCACATCTATCTATCCATCAGTCTCTCTGTCCATCTATCCACATATCTATCTATAAATACATCTATCTATTTATCTATCTACATCTATTCAAATACACTCCCGTCAGCACCAAAACGACTGCCAAGACAGACCACCGGTTACTACGTATGCTCTCTCTCTCCTTATTTCTCTCTCTTTCTCTCTCTCTCTCTCTCTCTCTCTATCTCTGTCTCTCTATTTTTCCCTTCTTCTCTCTATCTCTCTTTCCCTTCAACCCCCATTTTCTCTCTCCCCTCCCTCTCTCCCTCTCTCTCTTCCTCACTCTCTCTCACCCCATCTCTCTCCCTCTTTCTCCTCTCTCGCTCTCTCTCTCTCTTTCTCCCTCTCTCTCACCCCATCTCTCTCCCTTTTTCTCTCTCTTCCTCCCTCTCTCTCCTCCTCTCTCTCATCTCCCTCTCTTTCTTTCTCTCTCCATGAGCATGAATTTACTGTTCCGATGAAGATCAATAATCGATACACAACCTTGACACATACCCTTACTTCTGATTGATTGATTGGTGGATTGATTGGTTTTAATAATAATGATAATAATAACAATTCATTGATATAACACTGTTGCCTTCCACTGGAAAAGTGCTCACTTTGGGGCGCTTTACAATTAAAAATGTTTAAAAGACACACAACACACTCAAGGACGCACATTACCCCCCCCCCACCCCTCGTACATAAACAGACACAATCACATGTTATCTAGAATGAACTGAGCACAATAATATAGACATTAACACATATGATGAAGAAAAAACCTACGGTACACAATCATACACACCAATAATTACATAGACCATACACAAAACATCTCACCAAGGGTCATACAGGACAAGGAAAACCTTACACTGAGCCAATGCATTGGAATTGCTAGATGCACAAGTTAATGCACACACACAAAAAAAATATCTTTCTCTCTCTCTCTCTCTCTCTCTCTCTCTCTCTCTCTCTCTCTCTCTCTCTCTCTCTCTCTACCCCCCCCCCCCATCCTCCCACACACACACCTACACACACGAGCGCCATTATACCTATTAAAACATATTCGAAAGCTTTTCTAAAAAGTTCCGTTTTCAAAGATTTTTTAAAGGAAGGTAGTGTTTTGCAGGTTCTTGTTCTAAAACTAAGGGAGTTCCAAATTCTGGGGGAAGTATTTTCAAAAGCTTTGTTGCTAGATGTGTTTGTAATTTTCTCTGCCAGTAGTTTTGCACCAGAAGATCTTAAATTTCTAACAGGAGCATAAGGTTGAATTAACTCTTCCAAATGCGATGGGGACAAATTGTTAAGACATTTAAATGTATACAGAGCTATTTTGTAATTTATTCTAAATTCAACAGGCAGCTAATAAAGACTATATAAGATAGGAGTGATATGTTCCCTTTTTCTAGACAGAATGACCTTTCTACCTTAACTTTCGTACAACCTGCTAAAAGGGTATTGCAGTAATCAATTCAACTAAGTATTAAGGAGCAAGCTAACATTTTTGTCATATCACCATCTAAAAGATGCCTTACCCTTGAAATATTACGAAGATGGAAATTACAATTTTGAATTATTTTTGTCACTTGGTGTTTCATCGATAGGTCCTTATCAAAATATACTCCTAAATTCCTAACAGGTCTATTAGAAATAACAATATCAGATCCAGCAATGTCGATTGAACATATTATATCAACCCCAGTTTTTGCCCCTTTCCCTCTAAATATGAGACGTCCCATCCAAATGATTCAACGTCCTTATAACTGAGCTGTGAATGGAATCAGTATCGTACCAACTACGAATGTTGTTCTTGTGTACCAAAGACTTTAACCCTTTCACATCGGGTCCGATTCTAACCAAAATCATCAAAATCTTCATTTTCTTATATCCGATAAATCAGATTTCAGTCGACTGACATTATATATCAAAACTCTAAAATCCATACTCTTGGCATCTTGTTTAACACAATTTAGGTCATATCAAGGATGGAGCTCTCAAGACAATTTCAAGTGTTGCCACACAGAGCTAAACGGATGGATCAGTCGAATATCTCAACCTGGTGTACTATACTGACACCGGGCCAACCAGTCTTAGCATTGTGTCAAAAACATCGAGGGACCTTGCTGCGTCTAAACGCCAATTTTAATGTTTTAGTAACTCGATGACGCGACAGGGATTCGAACACCCGACCTACCGACCAGTTCCGAGGCGGATGCTCTAACTATAGAGATACAGTGCATGTATCCTCGTTTCGTGTATGCGAGTGAACTAGACCATCACGACATGTCGTGGTTTGGTTTCTTGTCTTCTTGCGGTGGCCGAACTGGTAGTGAAGCAGCACAGAACCCGGGGGGGGGGGGGGGGGGGTGGGGCCCCT
>JAUEKZ010164011.1:0-14541 GCA_031471865.1 Melibe leonina | reverse complement strand
GGGTGTTTCAATTGGTGCGATTAATAGAAACACCCAAGCCTTTTCCATTCCGTTTTTCTATTCCTAAAACCTGCCAGTGGACACACACCTTTAAACCATTAAAAATCATTACTTCCTTTTATTATGAATGCGTCTTATAAAAGGTTAGCTGCTTGAATACTATTTTGGTAGCTGCAGCCACTGTTTATTACATTGTCTCTCATATTTTGATATATCTAAAAGGGTTCTCTAATCTTCACTGTCCTGGTAATTTATAAACCATGAACACGACACCGTAGCATGTTCTAGATATTCCTTGCAGCTCCATAGCGTCCGCCTCGGATCCGGCAGGTCGGGGTTCGAATCCCGTCCTAACCCTTTTCGCAGCACGGTCTGATTCTAACCCAACTGAAATATGCACAATCTTCTAAATAGACATGCTCCTAAACCAGATAAATGAGATTTTAGTGAACTGACATACGCCAAATGAAATTCACTGAAACCTGATTATCTGGTATAAGAACAGGCAAGTCTTGAAGATTTAGGTGTCCTAGAGTTGAAAGGGCTAGCTAAGACAGATCGGCATTTCAGTAGCTGCGCACGGCGTTATAGGAACAGTGCTGAGAGAGGTTCCTCTGGCGACTGGGCGAGATTTAAGAAGTGAGCGCTCTGTTTATTTCTGTGTTGAATTTTCTAATACGCCTTTGGAATGAGGTAAACTGTGTGTAAAAGGGTGTTTGGCTGGCAACTATTACTGTTAAATAACCACAACCCTTCCTAAAAACACGGACGACAGAAAGTTTTTGTTACCAGGAGCCTTCATTTCCTTTAGTGACATTCGAAATCTTCACTGTTTTCTTTCTTTCTTTCTTTTTTTTTCTCTACAACATAGAGAATTTGATTAGTCTAAGTTCAATTCTCAGGCGCATTAGTTTTGTTTTGATAAATGATAGTATCCACCACCAACATGTCTGGAATTTACTTAGAAAATCCCTGAGGCTTCCTTGAGGCATGGCCGTTAACAACACTTCTCCATCTCCATCTATTTCGGGCTGCCTTCTCAATCTCTCTTGCCTGCTCGGTCCATAGTTTAGAATTTCTCGACCCTCCTCCTTCACCGACTGTGTTGTTTCTTGGTCAATCCCTTTCCCCCTATCCATGAGGATTAAACGTGACGACCTATCCATTACATTATAATGTCTGTGTTGTTTTTTGTTGTTTTTTGTGGGGTTTTTTTTTGGGGGGGTTGGGTTTTTTTGTTGGTTTTTTGTTGGTTTTTATTGGTGGTTTTTATTTTGTTGTTGTTTTTCGAAGAATATGATAACGGCCCTTTTATTCGGGTGTTTTTTTAAAGATTTGTTTTCATTAATTGAAGCTGGTCATCATTAACATTACTTATTGTATGGAATCATCACATTACAGTATAATTTTTCAAACATGTTTTGATAAATTTTCTAATTCCTGTTGGGGTATCCTGATCGTATTGTGTGTTTCGTATCCGTATTTCATAAAAGAAAACTTAAATATTAAGGTTAACAAATTACGATTTTAGTATTGTTTATGACGTTTTTGACAGTCCAGCGTATTCTAAATCGCAATTAATTTGCCCAAACCATATCCGATATCAAACCGTATGCCGTAAATTTTGTTCACATATTATATCAACACATTATCACAACACCCACCCACTCTGAACTCTGAACTCTGCACTGACTTGTCGATACAGCTTTCACATCCGGATCTGAAAAACCCAGAAATGTTACGTGCATTTCTGTGATGAAAAAAGGGCCTGAAATTGTCCTGTATGCTTGTTTGGCTTGGTTGGGGTTTTTTTTTGTCTCCGCCTCAAGACAGCGTTACAGTTCGACTGTTGCCACACTGCCCCCGGTATTTTAAAAGTCATAACAGCTTCCTGTGCCAGACGATTTGGTCAATAAACCATTAGGTTGTGTTCTCTGCGTGTTACCAGACATCCTTTATGCGGTGATGGCTTACAAAAACTATTCAGCGAACACAAATTTCGGAGAATAATGACGCGTCGGAACAAAAAAAATAAAAATCTATATATTCAAATAATATAGAACTAAGAAAGTATACAATGATTAAATGATTGAATAATATGATAACGAACTGAATACTGGAGCGATTATGCAATTACATGAACAAATAGACGACCTGATCGTTGTTCAAAAAGAGCATCATAATACTATCAGTTTATAATAATTCAGTAAGTTATTCGCTGAAGCAATAATACAAGTAAAATACATACGAGTTAATGAAAAAGAATATCTGTAAACAATATTTGAAAGAAACCGTAAACCGACGTATACAGAGTGTATGATAAGATATATGCGGGATAAGATATTGTGGAAACACGAGACTCTTGTTGTCTCAGCCACTTCATTCAAGCAACTCATTCACAACAGAGGAAATTGATTTTGCCATAAATATCGTGGATAGTGTGAGGAATCTTGAAAAGTTTGCCGCACGTTGATTAATATCAATACTGTAAAGAATTTCGATAGTGACTGCTATAAATGACTATTCGTATTGCTTTATAACTGCTTCAAGGACTGCTTTTAAAATGACTTTTTAGGCCGCTTGATAACAGCTTTTGGGACTTCTATAGAATGATCAAGGGGAATGCTTTAGAATGGGTATTAAATTGATGGGGCCGCTGTTTGGAATGTATATTGAATTATTGGGGCTGCTTTGGATGAACAGATGGACTGTCTCAGAATGAACGAGGAGACCAAAGGGACTAGAATGCTGATTGAGACTGCACAAGCTCTTGCCTTTGGGGGCGGTATTGCCCCCATGAGATCAGACTGCCCCTACCAAATGTGCTGCGACCTTGCCTGGCCCCCCTGATCAGCTTCACATATTACTTATTCTAATGTGGTCATATTGGTTCGGTAGGTTAGAAGTTGGACTCACACACTGTAAGCCACGGGTTTGATCCCTAACCCCCCCCCCCCCCCCACACACACACACACACACAGACATACACACACCAGAGGCCCCACGTACATGTGTGTATTGGTGTCTTTCTTTCAGTCATGTCATGCCAGTTGTCCCAATCAATTCTAGGATACTAGGTTTATGTCTGATGTGAAAACTTCAACTTGTATGTAACTAGTTTCTTTTTCTTTTCTTTTTTGTTTTCATTTCAGTGACGTGAAAGGAGCAGGACATAGTTCAACGATTGTCACGAGAAGTGTTTTGCAGTAAATGGAGAGAGGATATTATGACTTCATCGTGCCATATATTTGAGTACAGGTGTAACGTTCACTAAGGGCTGAGGAGGTTATTTGCAATAACCAGTGGGGACTTGAATATCGCATTCAGACTCTCAGGTCCTTATTTGATCAGGTCTGGCTTCCTATTCCCCTTTTATACAGATGAACATAGAGAATTAGAGACAAATGGAACTAGCTATACTTCATCTGTGATGTTATTAGTTAAAATGAATGTGACCCTGCTTCATAAAATTGTATGATCTTGTATTCCCCAAACACCCGTCAACAAGGATAAATTATGGACCTACATCACCAAACAATGCCGTGTACTTGTAACAGTCTGACCTAGCATAAAGCTATGGACGAGACCCACACTTCCGCTTATGGCAACATCTCAGGCAAAGGCCACGCCCTGGCCTATACTCTGGGCAGTTTACTACACAAAATGAGCTACGCCTACCAGGAGTACCAGAACTCCTCCGTCAAGAACCAATACGCAACCTTCACAGACTACCTCCTGACCAACAGTTCCCAGAATGTCACCAATCTCAGTTCTGGGAGAGTTCTTGGAAACTACTCGTCCTACCCGACTGGCCTTGGACTCGGGACAGCTACGGATTCTTTTCTAAATTTCATCTCGACGCAGAATGTCTCATACGACCACAACAGGACCGGAGAAAACATTGGAACCGAGACTTCCACTGCCAAAATCGTCGTAATTTCAATCGTTGTAGGTCTGCTATCTTTAATCACCGCGGGGGGAAATCTCCTTGTCATTATTGCCTTCAAGCTCGACAAGCAGCTTCAAACAGTCAGTAATTACTTCCTACTCAGCCTGGCTGTAGCGGATGTGACCATCGGAGTGGTGTCCATGCCAATCTACACGGTCTATACACTAATGGGCTATTGGCCTCTCAAAGCTTTGATGTGTGATATATGGCTCTCGCTGGATTATACGATGAGCAACGCCTCTGTAGCCAATCTTATCATAATCAGCTTCGATCGTTATCTCAGTGTCACCAGACCCCTTACCTACCGTGCTAAAAGGACTCCTAAAAGAGCTGCTACGATGATATGCTGTGCGTGGATTATATCCGCGTTTCTATGGACACCGTGGATATTTGCCTGGCCCTACATCGAAGGGAAAAGAACAGTGCCTGTCACGTGGTGTTACATCCAGTTTTTGAAGACCAACCAATACATCACCATCATCACCGCTATGTTCGCGTTTTTCATACCAGTGATCATCATGACTATTCTGTACTTCAAAATTTATCTTGAAACTCAAAAACGCCAAAAAGACCTACCCAATCTACAAGGGTTGCGTAAATCAAAGAAGATCAAGAACCATCGACACCACCAGGACCGCCCTAGTAAAAAATCTATAGTCTCAAGCGATGACGAATTTAACTTAAGCCTGGGAGACAGAACTCCAAATATTCTCGTCCGCCAAAATGGGGTTGACATTGCCGAACCGACTACCTTGCGGTCAAAATTCTTAAGCTGTCTGAGGATTGATCGGGATTCCGACGACATGGAGGAGTCTAGCACCAGTGACCCCCCTGCCTCTCCAACAGGCTCTTCCAACCGTGCGGCCACGCTGCGTAGTCTTGACAGTAACGGGTTGCCCAGGGGGATCCCCAGGCAAGACTCGGACACCTCGGGATCCTATCAGCCGCCACCACCACCACCGAGCACGCAGTCCAAACCACAACGAACTGTGCGCATGAATTGCAGCACCTCGCTCATTCCTCTCCTCCCCATCGACACCCCGAGTCCCACCTCCCCAAGCGGAGAGGACAAACACATCCCAGGTGCTCGTCTTTCCTCTAACTCTCACTCATCGCACCTACCAAATCGCCTAGACGAAAAGACCATGCTTTCAACGCCACACCATAACATACTAAGCACGTCTTTCTCGCAACCTAGCGAGGAAACCATCACAGAGGACCCTATATCAGAATCCTCTCTATACATACCTACAACAGACGATGAGAACTGTCCAGTGGGCAAAGACAGCGACGATGATGGTGAGGATGACGACGATGAGGGAGATCACTCCTTGTACCGAGTCCTGATACGGCTACCTAGGGAAGACTCCACCGACTCAAACCCAAAACCATCTATTCGCATGATAGCAGAAGCTGATATGGATAGATTCAGCGAACTAAATCCGTCCTTGGTACAGAAAATTGAAAGTGATACAGAGGAAGACGAGTTTCGCTACGCCAGAGAAATCCACGACCGGCCATCTTTACCTCCACCCGTTCGACCTCCGACAGGAACGCCGGCTCTAGCCAGGCGGACACAGAGTAGTGACTCCAATAAAGTTGCCATGCAAGCCAAAATCGCCGCCAAAGCCGCAACAAAGGTTCGGAAAGCCAAACAGATGTCCCGGCCTAAGGCGCACACTAAGAGACTGGAGAGAAAACAGGACCAGAAAGCTGCTAAGACACTCACAGCCATTCTTTTGGCCTTCATTATAACTTGGACCCCGTACAACATTTTTACTGTCGTAGAAGTCTTCTGTCATGGCTGTGTAAACAAGACACTGTACGCAATAGGTAAGTAGGTATCCGGCGGTATAGAGGAGCACATCGTGTGACAAACATGAACGTGTATCTCTCTAGTATTACAGTTGTTGTTTTCTTGTTGTTTTGTGTGTGTGTGTGTGGTTTTTTTTTATGATGGTACACGTATGGTCAAAGCTTCACCTTGAATAATATTACTCTTTAATTGATTACGCACAAAAATTATTTCCTTTGTGATAGACATAGGCGTTTCTGTAAGGTTTTTTTCCAAATACACAATAAGAAATTCTGAACGGGACAAGTCCATTTAAAACGTGTGGAGCAGATAGAGATATTTCTAAAGAGATCTACACCTTTTTGTGCGCGTTTTGGTATGTGAAATACCAAGATCATATTGGTACCAGGATGGCATGTGCAATGCCATCATCTCATTTCCATGGCACTATCTTTAATTGTAAGATGAACCACTTTACATCCTCAGTGTGGGATTTTGGTGGTTCGCGTACATTGAATTCCATCTAATTATGGTTGGGAGAAGGGGTTGATACCTCCGAAAAATATGCCATGAGGATCATGATGACACAAGGAAAATCCGATGCAATTGGATTGGAATTATATTCCAATTATAGATGTGCTGATCATTGTACCCCGCTAATTGTCTCTGTTTTAAGGAACTTCGTTAGATCCATCGGCAATAGTTATTGTTTTATTCTTGGGGAAAATCATGCAGATCTTTTTTACTGTATGCTATGGACAATTGTGATTCCTAATGAGCCTTTGCAAAAGTGCTTGCGAACCAAAGACAGGAATAGCATAATTGTCTTCATCTTAGAAAAATAAATATTCACTTCCCAGTAAATGGACATGTTGTCCATTGAATTGAATTTATTTTTGTTTGTTTGTTACCAGTGTCTTAAAAAGGAGACAAATTATCAAGGTTTCTGTCCAATGAGATATTCCTGTCCAAGACTTTTGTTCCTCTTTTGTCATTACTGACCACGTCAATGACGTCACCATGTGACCACACAAGAGCGTGTGCATGTTTGATTCTATCTCATGTTTCACCTGCTGATAATAATGGCCTTGAAACTTGAAGAAAAACATCCAGCATGTTATTCATCTCTGTTATGAAAGCTCAAGCAACGAATTCTTGTTCTTCTGTTCAGTTGTTGCTCCGGGACGTGCATTGACAATAATTCTGTTGGAATAATTATGGTGGTATATATAAGAGGAACGAAAAGGGAGAAAAAGAAGGAGACGGGGGAGGGGGAGGAGTAAGAATAGAAGTGGCGTAGTGTGAAGTCAACCCGGAATTATTTCTTTAGCATTAATATGTTTCACTTCTGTTTAAAACAAAGGACTATGGGATACTTAAAACAAAGGACTATGGGATACTTAAAATAAAGGCCTATGGGATACTTTAAATGCTAAAACAAGCAAAACAATCAGTGCCTATTTCCTGATAACTCCCCCCCCCCCCTTCCAACAATTAATTATTGACTTGCAACCAATAATAACAAAAGTCTACACGAATCAAATTTAGGACCAAATAAATTGTTTTGTTTTTTTAAAAGGATACCAGCCCACCTTCTTTTGCGGGTTGGGTTAAAGATCTGTATTGTGTGTTCCTCCGCAATAGTTCGTAGACCTTACGTAGGAGTCATATAAACCCAATTACAGTCTTATTAGTCACTTTGTCCATCCGCGGTCACCACTAACACTATTACTGTCCCCGTTCTCCCTCTTCCCTCCTTGGCTCGATAGCCACCAAGCACGCACACATCGATTCAGCCTGGACTGTTTATTGCCTGGCACTTAACCTGGTGCTAGTGTGTTCTTGGGTAGATTTGTTTTTACATGCACTGAGATTCCAATACCTTATGGTTTGAAAAAAAATCGGGGGAAAAATCATTTTCTTTGACCACAAGGTGTAGCTTGGTTGTTGGTCCTATGTTTTTGTTGTTGTATATTTGGAGTTTTGTTTTGTTTTGGGTTTTTTTTTTTGGGGGGTGGGGTTCAACTCTCCCAGGCTGTTCCATGCTCTCGTCTGCTTGACAATGCAATATCTTGCGATTAGATAGACTACGGGCACGAAGAAGTCGCATATCAGGCACCCAGACACTCTAACTGCTTAGAATCCCAGTCTATGATGCTGCCTTGGTTAAAACACTTTACCAATCTCATCAGCCAGTGCACTCTTGATGCCAATGCCATTGTCGTCCCCCACACACCCTCCGACTCCGTCATCCCGCTAAGCACATTGACCCTTTGATCTGGGTCAAGTCTTATGAGTTCAGGAACACGAAACCCGATTACAATATTCACTGGTACTGATTTCTTGCCTCGCGTACTCAAGGTCTCGAGAACACTTAAGCTTCGTCAGGTCTCATGTCTTTGATACAATTTGTCTGGACGCTGTAGTCCTCTTTACTGACGTCATTTAAGCTGAAAAGTATATTATTCCATATGCTATCGTTATGTCAGAGTGCTAACATTTTTTTGAAGGAGGAAATTGTTCTCAATGCCTCAATGTTTGAATGTTTGACTGATAAAAGTCCTTTAACAAATGAAATTGATTTAAAAATCCCTTATGGGTTTAGGGACTTCCAATGTCTTCAATATTTCCATTTGTTGTTTCTTTTATGTTGTTTGTGATTTTTTTCGAATTTCTCTCTTTTTTTATTGTTTTTATTTTTTGACATACGATGAAATTCTCCGATGGGGGACCGTCTTACAGTGGCATTCATTAGATCCAGATTTCAAGCCATTGCCTTGTAGACTCGAGCACTTGAGTCCAATTCAGGTCTTTCAAGTTTCTTGGGTGGATACAATTTGACCCTTTAAATTGAAGTCAACAGTGAATAATAATAATAATATCACAGTACTTCTCTTCTACAGTCACTGTATTTCTCATTCTACCACCTTTATTTCTTTGCAATAATGCTTTGTGTAAAGGCTAAGGAGATGACTGCAGTGAATATTACCATTATTTTTTTATTTTCTACTCCAGATTCGTTTTGAATTAGATTTCCTCTGCTTCACTTTGTCTTTGAAATACTGACCTTAACGATATCAAAACCTATAGAAATGTGGAAATACTGAGGAAAGACAACAGAGGGATAAAAAATAAAAGTTTTAAAGAAGTAAAGATATAGATAAATAGATAAGTAGGTAGGCATACAAACAGACAGACCGGTAGATAGATAGATAGTAGGTAGATAGATATATGTAGATAAGATAGATATAGATATATCTATCCATCCATCCATATCTTTCTATCTATCTATCTATCTATCGATATATCTATCTATCTATATATCTATCTGTCTATCTATCTATCTATCTATCTATCTATCCATCCATCTATCCATCCATCTATCCATCCATCCATCCATCCATCCATCTATCCATGCATCCATCTCTTTCTATTTCCATGAACAAGAACAAGGAACTGTTGCGCCTAGCAGATACTTGTACTCATTCATCGAATTGTTAAAATATTGTTAAAGCGAGGCTTATATTATAGCGCTGATATCCACGAATTGTGCTCATCGCGCTTCGCATTTTTTACTTCCCCCGCCAACACCAAACATTGAAACACATAGGACAAGACAATTAATGAAGAGTCCCGGGTTCGAATCCGCTATCCGACGATTTAAAATTTCCCGGGGTTTTGTTTTTCTTTCTGAATCTCATTACTATTGTTTATACGCCTTCATCTGGTTTTTACCTATGTCAGTTGCGACAGCCGTTATCCTTCCGTGTGTCCCAGATGGCAGTTATTTTTTATTTTTAATGAAGAAAAAAAATACTTTTTAAAAAACCAGCCATTTCCAGGAAAGTCAGACTAATTACCCAAACCCAGCAGTTAATTGGTTTGGAGCGGACAATGGCTGCTGCCTCCTTGTTCAATGTCGCCAACTAACCTCATTTCAGTGCATCGAAAAAACAACCAGAAGGGGTGGTATTTTTTCAATTTTTATATGAATTTTTTTTTTTTGGGGGGGGAGGGGGGTGTTTTTCTACTTTTTTGTTGTTCTCGGGTTTAGTTTTGTTTTTTTCAGTTTTTTTGGCAGCGTGGGATGGGGGTCAAAGGGGTGGGAGTGACTTTCTTTTTAAGGCGATAGATGAAACTGTTTTTTATTGAGAGTTTTAGGACGATCTCAGCTGCTATGATCGTATTATCTCAAATAAAATCAATTTTATTTACACAGCAAACATTTCCCGAAAAGGCAAACCAGTTATTACCAATTACCTTTTCCCCTTTTGTTTGTTGAAGCCTTATATGTCCTGTTTCCTTCCTAAAACTGCTTTGTTATATCTTTTTTTTCGGGAGAGAAAGAGAGAGGTGTTCAGAAAATTAGCAGAAAATTCAAGATGGACTTTTTTTTTTTACTTTGTTGGTTCTTCCGTAGATTTACTTTGTTTCTGTCACCTGCTGGCCTGTTTCCAGACACAGGATGAATCCACAAACACAACATCATGTTGACGGGCATTCGTGTTGCAATCTTTACCAGCGTTTGCAAGTTACCTTAGCCTTAATAACTTATAGGGTGTGTCTTTTGTTCTTGTTTTTGTTTTATGTTTTATTTTCCCCTTTTTGGGTATGTTATATTCTCCCCTTTTTGGGTATGGTATATTTCCCCCTTTTTGGGTATGGTATATTTTCCCCTTTTTGGGTAGGGTATATTTTCCCCTTTTTGGGTATGGTATATTTTCCACTTTTTGGGTATGGTATATTTTCCCCTTTTTGGGTAGGGTATATTTTCCCCTTTTTGGGTATGGTATATTTTCAACTTTTTGGGTATGGTATAAATTCCCCTTTTTGGGGATGGTATATTTCGCCCTTTTCGAGGTGGGAAAGGCTTTTTGCTGTTTTATTTTAATGTTTGTTTTTTGCTTTTTGTCTATTTTGTCTATTTTTCTTTTGCACTTTTTTTTTTGCTTCTCTTGTCTTTTCGGGTGGCACAGACATGATATTCCTTTGTGCAACTCTCCCCATTGGTTAAAAATGGCTGAGATTTATAATGTTCGGTTTTATCTTTGAAATCAACGCCGTTTTAAAATAAAACATATTTCTATAGAGTGCCAAAAATCGCTTGTTTGTTTTTTCCTCTTGGAGCGATTCATATTTCGCCCCACTTACAGTGATTTGAACAATTTACGATGAGGGACCATGCATAAGTATATAGATATATTATATTTTACTGCCCTTCAGAAGCTGTGCGTGGGAGATAGATCGTAACATTATATTTGTTTTCCCCGGCCTCATTTTGTCTAGTTTGAAGGAGAATATAGGGATGTGGTCCGTGTTTGATCTTGATTCTCATACCCTGTGCCCCTGTCACCTCTTCCTCCTCATCGGCTCCTCCAATATGCATCTGGAGAGTAAAACCCAATTTCCCAGGCCGGTGTTCTGTCACCAGACAAACCCCTGGAGCTTCTTTACGCCCCCCCCCCCTTTTTTTTTTCCTTTTTTAAATCGTATTTCTCCACTGTCGTCTTTCAGGACAGGTCCTCTTCCTTTCTTGTATCTGCCAGCCATCCATCGCAGGGGAGACAATCCACAGTCCACACCAGGCAAGGTTCTAGTTGTCCCCCTTTGATTCAGAGCTCCCGTTACCTCAGGCATATTTCAAGTCTCGTTTTTCAACCTCAACCTGTTTCTCGCCTCTCCTTTGACCGCTCAGATCCGGAAATGGACAATTCTTCGCCTCTCCTCACCATGAAGAGCGCCCTCGAAATGAATAATGGCCGCGCTTGGTCTGGTCGTGGTGACTGTCGAGGGCGGACAACTACTTGTAACCATCGTACCAAATGACGAGAGGAGGTCCTTGCTACAGTGGTGGTGCAACCGTTTTCATCTATGGGAAAGCATTTTTTTTTTTAATTTAATGTAATAAAATCGTTACACCGTCTCGAATACACAAGCAATCTAACAAGCCCCAAAAGAAACAGAGACAAAAAGAAAATCAGCATAATATAAACCTAAGACAAAGTTGATTATAGTGGCGTTGATAACTAGTCTACATCAGAGGCAAATAAAACAATAGGAATGTACAATGATGTCAGATAATATGTAGAACAGTGTTTAATTGAAGGGCAACATGAGGATGGACTGCTGAGCGCGTGGTAGACTAGAGTAAAGAAAAAGGGAATGGTTAACAGGCAAAAGGGAGACAAAGACAAAAAAGGTGCCGATATTTCGACCTAAGGTCTTCATAGGAAAAGGGTATTTGAAACCAGTTGAAATAGGAAATAGCCTTTGACCTCACTTATCCCCCCCCCCCCCACCCTTTTAACATATAATAATAATACATCTTTATTGTCCTCAAAAAGTGTCAATTGTTCATGTTTACACATCAATGTGTATCAACCCAATCACACATAGTCTAATGTATTTATTAGGAATACGATACATCACAAATATTGACATACGACCACACGCTTAAACCCATCAACTAACTTCCCAATCACCATCCACGCAGCGTCTTTATCATACACTCTTCTTCGTGCCCTCCAACCTTTGTCATCGTTATATTATGTTTATTAGCGATCCTTCACTTCCGACATCAGTTCTGGAATTATCAACAGCCGTTATTCTCTCGGTCTCTCTCTCTCTCTCTATTTCTCTCTCTCTCTCTCTCTCTCTCTCTCTCTCTCTCTCTCTCTCTCACACACACACACACACACACACATACACACACACACACACACACAGACACACAATCACATATACAATCGATCCCTTTCTCCTTACCCACTCTCTCTCTCTCTCTCTCTCTCCCTCTCTCCCTGTGTGTATCCATCTCTGTTTCTCTCTCTCTCTCTCTATCTATCTATCTATCTATCTATCTATCTATCTTTCTATTTTCCTCTCATTCTGAAGGATTTATACAAGATAAACTAAAAAAAGAGAGACTGTATTCATAGCGGTTGTTCATGTCATGCTACTCTTTTAAAATGGCATAATTATTATAGGAGAGAAAAATACCTCACACCGTCGGTACAATCAGTACTCAGGAACATACTAGATAGTTACATAATATCATACCTAAGGTTAGCTATTTTCAGCGCCTCGGCTACATTGAAGGTCAGGTAATTATTATTTACCTGGGGAGGACGAGACGGAATTGCCAGCATTACAAATGATTGAATTTCTCTACCTCCTAACTTCCTTTTACCCCATTGCTTCAGCCTTCCCCAAAAAAGACACCATGTTCCTAATTACCATGACAGCCGACGCCCATATCGATATCCCTCCAATTATATCATAAGCTGGTCATCCTCTCTAGTTTCCACTTGTAATTGCCAGTTTGTTTTGCTAGCATGCTGCTGTAAATTAGAAGAAGAAGAAGAAAAAAGGTTTCAAACTGTCTATACCAATAATTGAGCAACAATGAATCCAAAAATAGACAAACTGTCAGATCATTATTTTGGTTACGAGTTCATTAGGTTTGTGGGGATGTGTGGGGGTTTTTCTGCTTTTTTCGTTTCTTTTTTATTTTTATTATTTTGTTTGTCTCTTAAAGTCTCTCTCTCTCTCTCTCTCTCTCTCTCTCTATGTCTATCGCTCTCTCTCTCTCTCTCTCTCTCTCACTCTCTCTCTCTCTCTCTCTCTCTCTCTCTCTCTCTCTCTCTCACACACACACACTTTCCCCTTACTTGAAATAGAAATAGATAATGTCTTTCCGTGGTCTAACAACGAACTTCTCGTACAAGATGTTTAGTAATGAGACCTAATAATAATATGATCGACTTGGTCTTTAGGGTAAACTAGCAATTAGTTTCTGTTTCATCTTTTAACCACCCTCTATTCGATGCTAGACCAGCGTCTAACTGGCCATCGACTCACCCTGTCTAGATTTGCCGTGCTCAGTTCTCAGAGAGGGAGGTGGGGGGTGGCAATTTTCCGACTGGGGCGTTCAGGGGAAGGTGTTCCATTTCCTTATCGGTGTAGTTGCCGTATTGGGTTTCCTGGCCAGCCGACCACTGGAGGCCGTCACGAGGAGCTGGCTTGATGAATGCCGACACCCGTCCCGGGATATGACCAGGCCCCTGGGTCTACGGGCCATCATGCGTCCCGGCCATCCCTGGTCTAGAGGGAAGAGTGGATGGTGAAGAGGGTCGTAGATAGATCTTATATAAACGCCTGGACAGATAGGAGACAGAATACGCCAATGTGTCATACTGCACAATAAACCAAGCGGTTGTTGTGTCCGATAAAAAGGCTGCGTGGAGCGTCATGGGTGGCCCCCAATAAAGTAAGTCGCCAGTAAACCCTTTCACTGCTAAGGCCACCAACATTTTCAAAATTTGCTTGTTCTTATACCAGATTAATCAAATATCAGTGAACTAAAATCTGATCAATCTGGTATAAGAACACGTACATTTTCAAGATTTTGCATATTTAATTTGAGTCGGGTTAGAAACAGACCTGGCTGTGAAAGGGTGACTTATATAACCAAAGATTCAAGTCCGATAATGTCGTAGGTCAATAGATCAGACGTCCGCCTCGCAACCGGTAGGTTCAAGCCATACTTCAAGATACTAAATTCGGCCTTTTAGCAGATGCCCGTCCTACCAGGTGCTCGACATTTTTTTGGAAAAGGGTTAAAAAGTCCGACATCAGTAAATTGTGACTAGTTGAATATTCGAGCTAGCCCTTCAATTACCTCTGCGTGGCAGCGCGTAAACTTTGGGAGGGTGGGGGGGGGGGGGGGGTGGGGGCGTTAAATAAGATAAAAGGACCCAAAAAAAAAAAAAAACAGGACAAAAAAACCCAAAAAAAA
>JAUEKZ010163900.1:0-14544 GCA_031471865.1 Melibe leonina | reverse complement strand
AGTGTGAACAATCATTGCATGTTAAAGATCAAATATCTGCTATTTCTCAAGATCATTGCTATAGCTACCAATCAATCGAGCATGAACTGTCTAAAACAAAAACAGATTTAAGCAAAGTGAAACCAAAATTGAAAACCAAAAATAAAATTGTCAAGTCCTTAGGAGACAAACTTTATAGAAGACAATCAAAGATAGACAACATGTTTGAGTGAATGGAGAAATTAAAACTGTTGACTGCAGACCAACATCAAATGCTGGACATGAATTTTGGAAAAGATACCCAAAGGATGAAATGAAATCCTTGAGTTGTAAAACTCCAGATGGAAGGCGTTATTCGGATGACATAAAACAATTTGCTGTTACATTTCATTTTTACAGCCCACAGGGCTATGACTATGTCAGAAAATTTCTAAGTCTCCCAAACCCATCCATAATTAGAAATGGGCCACAGCAAAGAACTGAGAGCCAGGATTTTTAGGTGAGGTGCTTGCCACTTTAAAAAATGAAATGATAAGGTTTGTTTACATTTATGAAGAGCCTTCACAGATTCCATCAACAATGAAGTTTGCGTATTTTAAGTGTTGTTGGCTGCACAAAAAGACAATCGAAGTTCGGAAGGTAATTCTAACCTCTTTAGTTTAAAACTCTATCTTGTTGCTAAGACTAATCTAGGCTAGAATGAGAATGGGTGATGAGCAGATAAGATATTTTGGTAAGATTTTTTGGAACATTTTCTAAGATTAATTCGATAACATTTCGGTAAACACTACAATAATCCCTTTAACTTTGTGACTATTTTCATGACTGCAATGTTTTTATTTGGCTTTATTTCAAGGTATCTAGCTGGACTTGATGATCGTGCAGGGTCGAACTGGTTGCGACGCAGGACAGAGCTCTTTGATTCCTATCATACCAGCACCTATTCAAATGTTCCTGGGGCAATTACTTTTGTAGTGCTCTAATTGCCTCACTTTACCCAGGTGTAAAATGGGCAGGTAGGTACTCAACCACCGGTTAGATCGGGAAAGTAAAGTGGTAAAGTGCGACAGATCAGCATCCTTCTATGGTTTCGACTTGTCAGCTTCTCGTTACAAGACAAACCTCTAGATATGGGCTGCTAGATAGGCTTCAAATGACTTTTCACCATACTCTATGCTAGAAGGATTTCAAGAAGGATTTTTTGCTTGTTTTGAAATTGATATATTATAGACTAGGTCTAGCTAGATAAATTTGACAGTAGATAAATTATGCAATTTTGATATCGGCCTCAACATGTTCGCTCTGTCTTCATTCAAATAGGAAAGGATAGGGGTTCAAGTTTTGTCCTATGTTCTAATCTTTATTCTTTTAATTTTTTTCCTCAGTCCTGGAACACTAACCACTTTCCCCCATTGTAGTGTGTTGGTTTATTCACTCTACACAGAGCTTGGAGAGCTCTTTAGATTTTTAATGGGCCAAAGGCAGTCCCAAGCGTGCAACCTGCATTGTCAAGGAACTCAGAGGGAAAATCTATGATACCATCTTTTCCTAATTTATATTTAGACTATTTCAATCTAAAGTTCTTTGCGATTTCTTTATTGACAAGACATAAAGCTGTCTGAGACATATAAACAGTTATGTTATAATAAATCCATTTTTCAAGTCGTGTGAATTGTTCTTGCACTTTTTGCATTCTCAAAAAAAACAAAAACAACAAAAAAAAAACCCACAAAAAAACCACATAAGGCCTAAAAAAAATAGACGAATTCTCTGATTTGCTTTTCTACGTTTTTTATGATTTCACGCACATTTTGCCTTTTTTTGTAAAAATGGGTGGCAATCGTATTTTCCTTCCCATTTCCACACCGTTTGAGAAAGAATTTTGAAAATAGGGATACTGTTTAGACTAAAGTTGGATTTTATAGTGTTAAAATTGTATTAAATTAACAGGAATATTAATTTAGCTACAGTATTTGATCCAGGTGCGGTATTTTGGTTTCACCTTATAAATGTGAAATTCTGTTTGAAAAGGATGTTTTTAATATAGCTGTTGGTTTATTTATTGTACCATGTAGTAGAACAGCCTTTTCTGTACAAATATGCAAAATTACAGGACGTTATCTGTAACTGTAATATACATGAATTAAAAAAAAACGCTAGGACACGTGGTAGATAAGCGCAAGGACATGTGGTAAGATCGAACATCAACCATCGTCGAATATCTGTTACCCCCACCTGACCCATATAACGGGCTGCAAGCCGTACCACTGTATTCGTGCTGCCCGATAGTCGTTAATCCCAGCTCTACAAATTAAAGTAGGAATTCGATTTCCACATTGTGAGAAAAAGGGATTTCGATCAGTGGTATGTCGCGTGTCATATAACCAGTACATCAGTCATTATTATGTTAATTTCTATGATTTCATCTTCTCTTGATGTTGTTATATGATTTTTATCTAACTACTATTTCCCCTATAGGTCACATATATGTTTTTTGTTGTATTCTTCTATGTCCTTTATTTTGAATTACATTAATGTATGAATATTGATAATTCTATGGCTAGTTTACATTATTGTTGTTAGCATTACGCTACCTTTATCATTGATATTTCCGCTTTCTTACTAAAGAAATGCTGTAGACACGGTTGTGTCATATTGTTGTAACCTGGAGTGAGAAGCAAACAAGCAGCCTTGGTCACAGTCCAGGGCCAGACAATTGTCGGAAATAGACCTAGCTAAAAGGTACTTGTCTTTGTATCTCCCTTAGAACCTTGAGTCACCCTGATTCACCTCGATGCACCTTGATTGACCAGGCGTCGCCCTTGTACCGACCTGGCTTCAAAGGACATCCATCATACCTGAGAGAAGATTGCCCTCCCAGAAGCCCGTTGAACCAGTCCGGCGGAGAGCCAGCACCAACTACCATACCCTACATGCACCTGCCCCGATACGTTCTTTGGAAAAAAAGAGCTATCATGCTGCATAGCCACGAAAACCTCAGTGAATGACTAAGCTTGCCTTTAGACCTAAATGAAGAAATTTCACATTTAATTTTAAAACTCTTTTTCACTTTCTTTATCTAGCCACATGCGGCCACTGACATGACACAATAACACACACATAAACACATGCACACATAAACACATACACACACACACACACACACACACACACTCACACACTTTCCCTCTCTCTCTCTCTCTCTCTCTCTCTCTCTCTCGCCGTTCTCATAGACATACTGCACGTGCAGATACAAAAACTACTCACACAACACACAGTGCGGTCAAGATCTAAGCACGTGGGTGTGTTATGAATAAAAGTCAGTCTGACGATTTCATTCTCAAGCCATGCTGTGTATTAATTTTTCTTGCTTGTGTTTCGTTTTCCACATCTATTTTCCTCTTTTCTTTTCATTTCTCTATGCAATAATTAAAAAAAAAATAATCATAGATCCTTTTGTTGTACATCTTTTTAAACCTTAACTTCCCTTGTTAAATCTTTTCTCTGCATGTATCAAGTTCATAGAGTAATCAAACAGTCTGAGAGACCAAAAGCGGTATTAACGCTTAGCGTATTTCCCAATATCCAAAGAATTGGATTGAGACAGCAACGAATGATACTTTAGCGATAGTAACAGACAGACAAGCTCATGTCTCTCTTTCCTCTTTAACCACACCTCAACATTCCGAGGAGGGGGAGGGGGGGGGGGTTGGTTACAGAAGAGGGCGTGAAGTACAAGACAATTTTAGAGTTGCATGTTTTAGTTTTAGGTGTGGTGGAAAGTACATGGCGTGGATTTTTTGTGGTATTCCACCAAGAGTCATTTTTGTTTCAAATGCAACCGGTTTGGACGTATTGCCAATTTAGAAAGTACCGGCGGGTAAACAATATGTATCCTTTGAAAACTGGCAGTAATACTCGGCCCAGCCGAGTCAGTCAATTAATTGGAATAAGAAGAGGGAGATGAAGAAGAAGATGCAGCCCATCTAATCTGAATGGTATGTAAACCAAAATTTGTGTTAAAAAACATAAAACCAAAACATCATTTGGGGAGGGTTTTCACTTCTGGCCCAAGGTCTATTCCGTCTTCTTCCGTGCGGCAACAAGTCAACATATTCAAGTGTGACTCCAATTTGAAATGACCTATTTGCGTTAAAAGTGTGTATAAACAAACAACAACCAACAAATGATTAGTTTAAAAAAGAGAAAAGATATGTTTATTATCATATCTAATTTCACGTCAAACCAATGTACAAAAAAGGTGTTACGTTGCACCATTTTGTACAATGTAACATTTATTCAAACTCTGATATCCGTCCCACCCATGAGTCATTTTTTAGTGTTCCGTTTCAAATGATGGATGAACATTTTTAAAAGAGATTAAAAAATGTTATCTGCTGTAAAATGGTTCCATCTCTTTCAGCAGCGCGTATTCACAAGAAATGGGATGTTGTTGTCCGCTGCTATATCATCAATGCAAAACTTCGTTCTGGTGACAAAAACACACTATATTTATATGAATCAGTCTTTATATGAGGCACAGTGTACAATATTATCTCCGCTATACAAGTGCCTTCTTCCTAAAATCTCATACCTAGGTTACCCATATACAATAAACAAAACAAAACAAAACAATACCAACAACAACCATAAGAATTCGAATTTACCTAACTAAGCAGACCACGGGCATTGATTAAACTAGGTACGTAACAACTTACTAGATTAACATGCATTGTAATAATATTGATATCTCAAATTTAATAGAACTAGAACGTGGCTGAAAACAACACCTGTAAATAGCTGTTGTGTTTTTTCCCCTTAAAGTTTCAGTGCATGTTGACCATAGCTCTTGTCCGTATAAGGAGATTGAGGATTCGAATCCAAGCCGCGCCATGAGACAAACATCGAAGTGGAGGGCCCCCTCCAAGTACATTAATTTGTTTGCTCAAAGTTAAGTGTCACCATCACAGGGTGATTGCCCTTTGTAAAGTCATTTAGTTCGAATTCAGAATATAAAGAGGTGTCATTAGATAACATCATATGCTTTCACGTAATGTGAGAGAAAAATGTTTTCTTTCCTTTTGTGCCTATAACTGGAAACCGACTTAATATCAATAGAGTATGCTTTCAAATGAAAAAGTAAATGAAAAAAAAATCACAAAAACAAAAACTGGAGAGATCTTGCCTTCGTTTAGTATTATGGGAACAATTTTTAGACTGGTTGGCCATGTACACTGTGACAAGGTATTCGATGAGACGTTAATACACCTCAGTTTGGCTGCACTTATTGAGCTGCGTCCTTGATATCACTTGATTATGTTTCAAAATGGCGTAAACGAGTAACCCCCAGCCAACCAGTCAGATGTATTGCTTTCTATTCTGATAAATTTTCTGTACCTTTTCCACAGTATGCACCATTAATCATGTCTTGCTTACATTTCTTCTTGCTCCTGTTGTACAAGCACAATCCGACTGAAATATAGCTTAGGGTTTCTGAGGCCAAGAATATTCCATTTCAGCGGGTTGGTTACGGAAGCAGAGTGGTGCCACTGCAGCTCAACGGAGATCAACTTGGCAAGGTCGAAGTGCAAACTGAAAGCTCTCTCGTAGGTGGAACCTGGATTGAACGTCATGTACCTGGAAGATAACAGTGACATCACGATATTTTAAAAGTAATTAAAATTATTTTTATTTGCCCAAAGAAAAAATGTCTTCTTGGATGTCCTGAAGTAAGAGTAGGACTTCCAAATCGTCCGCCGCGGCACATTTCGCCGGGTAAAAGGCTTGAGTTGAGTTATCCACTTCTTATGTCTATCAATAAACCGGACCATAAGCAAAATAGCCACGATACAAAACCCCACGGCCAAAACAAAAACTGCAAGAAATGGAGAAAATACTCTAGATTAAGATCACAATATTAGAGATGCTGGGGCTGATATAAATCCAACATACAGTAATATACCGCGGGCCAGTGGGACCCCCCCCCCCTGGGGAACTTTTGAGACATAGATTTTTGGTAAGTTGGATGCCTTGAGAGTACGATTCCACTTGTTTGCGAAAAAATAAGTGTCGCCATCACAGCGTTATTGCCCTTGGAAGGTCATATGGTATAAATTTAGGACTAGACTTTTTGAAATAATCGTTAAAAAAAGTTTCAAATATAATGTCATTTAATTAAATATAATATGTGAGAAAGAGTCATTCTTTCATATTATGCATATATATTAACCGAAAGTGTAATACAACTATAATGTCAATAAGATTTTTAGAAGAATTACCACAAAAATGGACTAAAAATTTTGCGAAAAAAAAGGGAGAAAAAGGTTGGAAATACCTCAAAATTAACCATCATACTCAATATATATTCATAATGTCATAATGCAATAATCTAATATAAGTACCGTGATCATTAAAATCTAGTATTGTGTGATAAATTGTTCTTCTCTGCAAGATTATCGCCCTTTGCTCTTGGAAGGCTATCAGCATAATGTGGGCAAACAAGTCTCCCCTCCCATTTCCTTCCGCAACCCTAACTTCCCCTCAGTTGGCGATGTTATAAGACATGTTTTTGTTTTATGTCTTGAGAGTAAGACTCCATTTGTTTGCCAAATATTTAGAGTCGCCATCACAGAGTTCTTGTCCTTGCAATGTCAAATTTCAGAATGTCCTTTTAAAAAATTGTAAAATATCAACAACAAAAAATCCGAGATTTTTGGTTTTCGGATGTCTTGAGAGTAAGACTCCAATTGTTTGCCAAATATTTAGTGTCGCCATCACAGAGTTTTTGCCCTTGCAATGTCATTACTTGCAAATTTAAGAATGTTCTTTTTAAAAATTTTGTAAAAAAAATTATAATTCGAGATTACATTATATAATTTCAAGGAGAGCGAGAGAAAGGGGAGATCTTTATTTTTATACAAATAGAAGAATCGAAAAGGGATTAAAATTGTGATTTTTAAACTGGATTTAACGAAAACATCTTAAAAAAATTAACAGATTTTGATTTTGGATCTGCATATCTCCACTTCCCCCATCCAATACACCTCCACCACTTCTGGGGATCTTATAAGTCTTGCTTTTTTAGTTGGTTAGTCTCCTCAAGAGTACGGATACACTTGTTTGCCAAAAATTTAGTGTCGCCTTTATAGAGTTATTCCCCTTTATTCGAAGCAGGAAATTGGCTTTTTTTTATAGTTAAACAATAAGTTGAGAGAAAACAAATTCTGAGAGACTTCGATGACAGTTCACATAAAATTTCAAGAGAAAGTGAATCCACTATAGTATGCATATATATAGGCATAAAAAAAATTATCATATATTATGCTTTTGTATGAGAATGTAAGTTAAGAATATAAACCCAAACACTGGACATGATTGTATTGGCGGTCACTAACTCTCCCCTGCCCCTTTCATCCCAACCACCATCCTCCCACTTTGTGTGATTTTGGAAGCAATATTGTTTTCCGGTTATTAGGATGCCTGTTGAGTACAACACCACTTGTTTGCCAAAAAATAAGTGTCGCCCTCACAGAGTTATCGTCCTTGACAGATCGTTAAGTGCAAACTTAGGAATATGCTTTAAAAATAAATGTTAAAAAAGAAGTATCAGAGATAACATCATGAAATTTCACAGAATGTGGAAAGAAAGATATATTCTTTCATTTTATGCCTTAAGAATAACTGAAAAAAATATTTAAAAATGCCTTTTTAAGATAAGTAGCTGACGATAATATAACCTAAGTAATTGGACAACATATCTAAATTTTTGACTTCTCCCCGCTCCAATCTCTCTAGGGACTTTTGAAGATATATTTTGTCAATCAGTTCATTACCTGAAGATGCAATTGTTTGCCAAAAATTAGATATCGCCATCAAGAGTTATTGCCCCTGTAAAAGAGCCAAGTGCGAAATCAAAAATAGACGTTTATGGTGTTTTTTGTTGTTGTTTTTTTTAAACCTATAGAAATGCGTGTGTCAAAGATAACATCCTGCAATTTCAGAGAATTAAGAAAAAAGATGAAGTATTTAATTTTATGCCTTTAACGTATCCGAAATAAAGACTAGAAATATGCTTGTTAACAGCTTTTTTGAAGATAATAACTTATAAAACTGGAGAAATTGTGGATTTTCATTTAATAATAATAATAAATAGCATTTATATAGCGCTCTATCCTAGTATAAGCTCCGAGCGCTGTACACCAAGTACTGAAACAACAACATACATTTCCCCCTTTTCTCTTTCTCCCCACCACGCCCTTCTGGGGGAGTCTATACGAATTATTTTGCCAATCAGTTGGACATCTGATGAAAACGAATCCACTTGTTTGCCAAAAATTTTGTGGCGCAATCCCAGAGTTGTTGCCCTTGAAATGTCAATAATTGTCAATAAGTGCAAATTCGGAAATACGTCTTTGCTGTTTTAAAAAAATAATAAAAATGTGTGTGTCAGAAAAAAAATCATGTAATTGAACAATATCTGGAAAATAGATAAATGATTTCATTTTGTGCCCATAAAATAACCGGAAAAAAATGTTAAAAATTATGTTTTTATGAGATAATTTGACGATTATAAGCAATAAAATTAGAGGAAAAGTGGATCAGCATGTCCCGCTTTTCTCTTTCTCCCGACCCGCCCTTCAAGCGGAGTTTATACGACATATTTTTACTATTAGTTGGATAACTGAAGAATATGAATCCACTTATTTGCCAAAAATTAAGTGTCGCCATTACAGAGTTATTGCCCTTGAAATTTCATTAACTGTGAATTCAGAGATAGACGTATGTGCTTTAAAGAAAATCGTGAAAATTGAAATAGTTGAGAGAACATCGTTCTACTTCAAAGGGAGTGAAAGAAAATGAAATATTTTCATTTTGGGCCCATAAAATAATCGAAAACATACTAGAAATAGGCTCTATAGGAATAATTTGACGATAATAAGCTATAATACTAGACAGATTGTGGATCAGTATATCTCTTTTTTTTTACTTTATTCCCAACACGCCCTTCTGAGTGAGTCTATAAGACATATTTTGTCAATCAGTTGGACATCTGGAGAGTATGAATCCACTTGTTTGCCAAAAATTAAGTGTCGCCATCACAGAGTTACTGCCCTTGTAAAGTGCAAGTGCGAAATCAGAATTAGACGTCTATGCGGTTTTAAAAATCATAATAAATGTGTGTGTCAGAAATAACGTCATGTAATTTGACAGAATGTGGAAGAAAGATAAATTATTTCATTGTATACCCATAAAAGAAACGAAAATAGACTAAAAGTATGCTTCTCAACCAATAATTTGACGATAATAACCTAAAAAAGGAGACAGATTGTGGATCAGCATGTCTCCATTTTCTCTTTCTCCCCACCCCATCCTTCTGGGGGAGTTTATTGGACATTTTTGTTCTATCAGTTTGATATCTGAAAAGTATGGATTCACTTGTTTTCCAAAAATTAAGTGTCGCCCTCACGGAGTCATTGCCCTTGAAAAGTCATTAAGTGCAAATTCGGAAATGACTGTGCTTTCTAAAAGAGGAGTAAAAATAGTAATCT
Organism: Melibe leonina; assembly: GCA_031471865.1. Taxonomy (NCBI): domain Eukaryota; kingdom Metazoa; phylum Mollusca; class Gastropoda; order Nudibranchia; family Dendronotidae; genus Melibe; species Melibe leonina. The sequence continues at coordinate 5,017 of JAUEKZ010163900.1, read as the reverse complement.
CAGAGTAGATAATATCCTTTAATTTCACAGATTGTGAGAAAAAGATGTATTCTTTCATTTTAGGCCCGTAAAATAACCGAAAACAGATTTAAAGTATGCTTTTGAATGATACTTTAGGGAAAGTAGCATAAAAAAATGGACAGATTGTGGACCATCAGGTCTCCATTTCCTTTTTCACCCTACTTGATCTGCATTCCGGGGGATTTTATGGAAGAGGGCGTGAAGCAAGGGACAGTTTTAGAAGTGCATGTTTTAGGTGTGGTGGAAAGCATATGGCGAGGAATTATGGGATTCCACCAAGAGTCATATTTGTTTCAAATGAGACCGGTTTGGTTGGAGATATTGCCAATTTAGATAGCAATGAGGGATAAACAAAATATATCATTTGAAAACGCTGTAGATGATCTAATTTCAATGGTAAAAGAACCAAAATTTATATCAATAATCATGAAATATAGTCAAAACATCACATTGACTTTCAAAACCTGGGTTAATCAGATGGTATAGAACCGAGGAAAAATACAATCGCCTCCGGACATGCAAAAATGAGCGTGAAATCACAATCCACACATGAGTACAAAAACAAACCCCTTCCTGAAAATGTTTAATAAGTCTTCCAATTTTGAGACAATGACAGCGAAATCTGATAGTTAGAAACTTTATTCATTGCCAAAACCGCACTATAATTTTAAAATTTCTATTTTTACATTGAAATACACTGTTGAGTCTTTAAAAATCAGTAAATTTGATTTGCTCTTCTACGTTTTTATGATTTCATGCACATTTGGCCTTTTTAAAAAAATGGGTGTCAATCATATTTTCCTTTCCATTTCTATACCGTTTGAGATAAAGATTTGAAAATTGGCAAACTGTTTTTAATACAGTTGGATTGTATTGTGTTAAAATCTTATTAAATCAACTCGAATATCAATTTAGCTGCAGTATTTGATCCAGGTGCGGTTTTTTGGTTTCACCTTGTAACTGTGAAATTCTGTTTGAAAAGGATGTTTTTGATATAGCTATTGGGTTTTTTATTGCACCATGTAGTAGAACAGCATTTTCTGTGCAAACATGTAAAATTATAGGACATAATAGGTAATATATGTTTTTTAATAAATTAAAAAAAAAGTATAGACACCTATTTCTAAAGTCGCACTTATGACCTTTCAAGGGCGATAATTCTATGATGGTGACACTTATTTTTTGGCAAACAAGTGGAATCGTACACTTTAGGCATCCAACTTACCACAAAAATATGTCTCAAAAGTTCCCCAGGGGGGGGGGGTTCACTTCTGGCCCACGGTCTATAAGGTTGTCAGAGGATTCCATGTAAATCTAATACGGTACTTATGCCTAATATAAAACAATAAACATTATAAGACCAGAAATTTGCTTTTTGATAATAATTTGACGATAATAACCTAAAGACTGGATAGATTGTGGACCACCATCTCTCCATTTTCTTCAATCCCACCACAACCTTCCGGAGGATTTTAAATGACACGTGATATCTAGACCTGTAGAGTACATATCCACTTGTTTGCCAAAAATTAAGTGTCGCCATCCCATATTTATTGCCCTTGTAAAGTCATGAAATGGACGTCTATGCTTTCAAAAAGTCTTAAAAATAGAAGCGTCATGGATATTCACAGAATGTGAAAGAAAGATAATTTCCTTAATTTTTGCCTATGAAATAATCAAAGAAAGACTAAAAATCTGCTTTTTAATTTGACGATAACAACCTGAAAATCTGGACATATTGTGGATCAACATTTCTCAATCCTCTCTTTCTCCACCCATACCATACCCTTCAGGTGAATTTTAGAAGACATTTTTTTTCTTTCTTTTAGTATTAGTTGGATACCTCTAATGCGCCCCTTCCACGTTCAGTCGCAAAACTAAAAAAACTGAACGATTTATGTTTAAAAACTGAAGCAATCACCAAAATAACGTTGAAGTGGGGTTTTGGACGGATATTTGTACATTATGCCTCTGTCTAGGCGCCAGATTTCTAGCGAGGCTAGATATTTTGGACTAGGAACTGACCGACGGGTGTCGTTAGTGGCACGGGGTGAACTATGAATCGCCACGATATATTATTTGATATCACCACTCGCGGAGTTAAAAATCAGTTACAAAAATATCCTAATCATGAACAATAAATCACATGGGACGTGTATTTTGTTGCAGGGTTATCGATATTGCTATTTAATTTTACAATATTTTTAAACCTTCTGAACCTCGCTTGCATCATCCTATGTTGTTCTACACAAAATTCACAACACGCTATCATTGCGTTTACAATCCACGGACTGAAGACTGACAGTCCACCGATGCACGTGGAAGTGGAGCCTCTGAACGGCGAACTGTCAGGTGAACGGTGGCATGATGCGTCTCATGTTATCGTTCAGTTTCTAGTTTTAAAACTGTACATGGAGGGCCCCCTCCAAGTACATCAATTTGTTTGCTCAAAGTTAAGTGTCGCCATCACAGGGTGATTGCCCTTGTAAAGTCATTTAGTTCGAATTCAGAATTTAAAGAGGTGTCATTAGATAACATTATATACTTTCACGTAATGTGAGAGAAAAAGGTTTTCTTTCATTTTGTGCCCATAACTGGAAACCGACTTAATATTAATAGAGTATGCTTTCACTTTCACATGAAAAAATCAATGAAAAAAAAATCACAAAAACAAAAATTGGAGAGATTATGGATCAGCAGGTCTCCCTTTCCTCTTTCACTCCACTTCACCATTCCGGGGGATATTATTATGGAAGAGGGCGTGAAGCTGGTGACTTTTAGAGGTGCATGTTTTAGGTGTGGTGGAACGTGCATAGCGAGGAATTGTCGGATTTCACCAAGAGACATATGCAATTTGTATTGTGTCAAACTGTAGCTCATCCAATCTGAATGGTAATTCAACCAAACTTGTTTCAATAAACATCAAATATAGTCACAACATCACATTAAATTTCAAAACCCTGCCTCAGTCTCAATAAATACGGACAAATACGATTGCCACCCAACCTAACAAATTGGTGAAAATCCCAATCCAGACAAATACAAACCAAACAAACAAAAACAACCTTCATCCTGAAAATGTTAAATCGGTCTACCAGTTTTGAAATTATGAAAAAGAGATTAAGAGAGTAAGAGATGCTGAGAGAGAAAACAAAGAGAGAGCAAGAGAGAGAGAGAGACCGAGAGAGACAGAAAGAGCGAGAGAGAGAGAAACCGACAGAAATCTGACAGTAAGCTCACTGCTAGATCAATATTTTTATCTTTACAACACTGTTGAGACCTTAAAAATCAGTTGATTCTATTTGATGTTCTACGTTTTTACAATTTCACGCACATTTTTCCTTTTTTTGTTGTTGTAAAAATGAGTGGTAATCGTATTTTTCTTCCCAATTTCACACTTTACGGCTATGGGAAAGACTTTTGAAACTTGGCTTGAATATCTCTACAGTTCAAGGACTTGCTACAGCTGTATTTTATTGTGTTTAAAATTGATTTCTTTAACATTTGTAAATATGAATTCAGCTGCAGTATTTAATCAGTATGCGGGTGTTTGTTTTTGTCTTATTAGTTAATTGTAAAATTATGTAAATTTAGAAAGCAAGTTTATTAGATCTTTTATATAACCAGCGGCATTATCAGTGATAATTATTTTCAAATCAATTTTTAAAGAAATCGACTAGTCCCCTTTTCCTGAATTTAAACATGACATTTTAAGAGTAGTAACGCTGTGATGGCAACACTAATTATTTGGCAAACGAGTGGAAACATATTCTTCAGGTATCCGACTAACCAAAAAGCTATGTCTTATTAGTTCCCCAAGGAAGGGTGCTGGAGGGTTTTCTCTTTACTATTTGAATGGCCTATTATGATGGCTTTAACTTTAAGTTTTTTTTGTTGGCTTTAGCGATTTCCACGGGGAAACAAGAAAACACAATTTAATGTTACTCAATAATAAAAGAATGTTAGTAAGAAATTTTCACGAATTTTGAAAGAGACTTTTGAAAATTGGCATACTGTTTTGACTACAGTTGTATTCTATTGTGTTAGTGTATTTTAGTTATCATCAATATTAATATAGCTACATTGTCATGGTAAAGGTTTTTTGTTTCACCTTGTAGTTATGAAATTTTGTTTGAAAATCATGTAGTATTGTAATGGGTTTTTAATATGTACCCTGTGGTAGAATAACTCTTTATGTATGAAAAATAGCATGAATCTATATGTAATCCTAATTACCATATGAATTTTTAAAGAGATTTTTATCTATTTTTAAGTCGAAACATCCATTTTCTTGGCGTTCAAATTGGCTTCTGTCGATAAGACCGATCTCTTTAAACATGCTTTTCATAAATATATTGATTATTTTGTTGTTATTGAAACATTCTAATCGATCGAACGGTTGCCTAGCATAAGATAATAAAAGAAATCGATAACGGGGGTAGCGACAAAATTTGAACTACGCCTGGTCTAGGTCTAGAAATCGGGAAGTTTTGACTACCAAGTGGATAATTTAGCTAATCAAAGATTTTCAGGAATATCTAATCTTTTTGTGTGGACAAATTGAGTACATAGCTGGATGATATCTCTTACCACCCTGAAGTTCCATTGGGAGCTTTAGTGGTTGTGGAGTTAATAGTTACGAATATTTATCTGCGACGGGTGGTTCAAGTCCCTTTCTCAAAAAATCTTCAGCAATGGGAATGGCATAGCGTCCAAAGTTTGCGTAGCAAGATAAGTGTTAAAGAAAAAGTGAATGACAGCGATGTAGTGGCGAGGCTTTTTTAGCAATGCATGTCATTCCAATTGGTGTCACTCTAGCCAATTGGTTAGGCACACCCCATTTGGGGTCTCTAAAGCCAATACCAAAAAAGTATTTACTATTACTACACGGAAAATCTCCTCATGGTATAATAATAATAATAACAATAATGATAATATAAACTTTATTTGTCCCAAAGGGGAAATTCTGTTTACAATTGCAATCACAGTCGGTATA
>JAUEKZ010163790.1:0-11152 GCA_031471865.1 Melibe leonina | reverse complement strand
CTCCCCCCCCCCCCCCCCCTTATTGTTCTATTTTTGCTAAGTAAGCCAGATAAAATTTTCAATCAGCAAGTTATAGTACGGTGTGTATTAGTGATGATGTAAGTAGGTCGGCTCAGGATTTATGAAATGGGAAGTCGCAGGAGGTTCTAAATACTCAACTGATTTATTTGTTAGAAAACATTTCCTTTATAGTGCAAGGGCAAATAACTAATAGCAAAGGGGAGCAACAAAACCTTCTTGAGTGCCGTATAACGTTATAAATAAAAGCTGTCAACATACAAGGGGAATAACTCATGAAATGCAAGGCAATGAAAATAATAATCAATCTATTACACAGTGTAAATTAGTTGCTTTTTATCAATAAATGCTCATTTCATTTCTTCTTTCTACTTCTTCTCACACTTTTGTCTGACAGGAAGTGCCGGAGGTGAAGGTCGTAAAGGGGAAAATGTGGAAGGCAAAGCAGATAAAGTCATCGGCTAGAAAACGAGCAGCAAAAGAATTGGTTGAAGGGAAAGAATCGATGGATGAGGAGGCTGAGGCAGTGACAGAAGAACGGCCCAGGAAGAGGAAAAAGACGGCAGAAGAACCTGCTACTCCTACGACTCCGACTGTCGAAGACGACCAACCCAAGGCTGCCAAAAGGCAGAAACCAAACGACCAGACAAAAATGTCCAAGTCGCCAAAAACCAAAATGGACCAGCCCAAGACGCCCAAATCCCCAAAGGTGCTGAAAAAATCGCCGTCCAAATCCCCAAAAGTGATGACCAAGTCGCCCTCCAAATCCCCAGAAGTGATGACCAAGACGCCGTCCAAATCCCCAAAAGTATTGACAAAGTCACCGTCTAAATCCCCAAAAGTAGTGACAAAGTCACCGTCCAAATCGGTGCCTGAAAAATCTCCTGCTGTAAAGAAGACTCCGACTCCGAGAAAAAGTCCTAGAACTAGTAGAACTGGTGCAAAAAGTGTGAAATAAAACTGTTGATTCTATAAACATGCATCGTGTTGTCCAATTGGTGGGGATTAATTTGTTTGTTGTTGAATTGAACAGGGGCTGCAACTGCAATGTTTAGCGGAAGCGTTTGATTTGTGTGAAGAGTGATTTTCTAAAACTTGCATAGCTTACTCGAATTTTGGCAAAAGCAGTATGTTTTTCATGTTTGGAAAAATGATATAAGATTTTTTTAAACTCCGGCTTGTATTAAAATTTTCACAAAACATGTATGGGTTTCTGTGATATCGAGGTTAATTCAATAGCCCTTTCACAGCTGGCTCTGGTTCTAATTCTAGCCAAACATTGTATGCAAAATGTATGTGCTCTTGTTATATCTACCAGATAAATCAGATTTAAGTCAACTGACAATGTCTAATGCCTGAAATTCAGGCTTTTGGCACATTTCAGTTCACTTAAATCTGATTTGTCTGGTATAAGAACAGACAATCTTAACGGTTTTGATGTAGAGTTAGTCATTTTAGAAATAACCTTAGTATTGTAAGGGTGAGGAAAAATGAATATGAACAAAGATTTCAAGGGATTTAACTCTTTATCATCTTCATAAAAGTGTAAACTGCACTGACCAAGTTTAGGAAAATCACTCTTTCCACTTAAACCTCTGAGTTTTGACAAGAAGTATTTATGATATAATATATGCAAGTCATCTATGCGCCCAAAAAGAGGTTGGCTGTAGGCACACACAGCTGTTGCATCAGTTTGTTGTCTCGGGCTGATGGCCACTACTTCTGTTACTTCTCTTTTGTCTTCGTCTTACGTCTTACTTTTTCCAGCATTCTCTCCAGTGCTCCCTTTTTAAACATAGAAAGACACATCTGTTTTGTATCTGTTTGCTGAGTCTTGGTCCTGCTTGTTGTCCCAACAAACGTAAGGTCATCCCCCATGGTTTACACTATGGCGGTACCTAACTACAGGGTCACTTGCTATCTAGAAGGACTGAATGAATAACTTACGTGTATGTACACTAAGGGTGGTTGGTATAATAACCTGGGTCTCCCTGGACCTTAATTGTGCATAATGTGGGTGGTAACTATCTAATTGTGTGTCCTGCTTTGTGAGAGAGAGAGGATATCTTTCCTTTGTAAATCATCTCTGTGAAACGTCCCTGGCAGGGTCAAAGTCTGGCCATTATTTTAACTAGCCTATCATCTTACTTACCCCTGGACGCTTATATGACCATAGCAGTTGCAAGTGCCCTAAAACTCTCAATAAACGAACAAAATATCTATCTCTCTTTCTCTCTCTCACTCTCTCCCTCCCACTCTCTCTTTCTCTCTCTCTCTCCCTCTCTTTCACTCCCACTCTCTCTTTCTCTCTCCCTCCCATTCTCTCTTTCTCTCTCCCCCTCTCTCTTTCTCTCCAAGTATGTACAGTGATAATTGATGTAACCTGAAGGGTAGTGAGAGAGCTAGAGGTGTCTGTATCAGTATAAGGTTGGACTCCTGCCCCTCCGTTGCAGTAACGAGACAAAGAGTGGGGTTCGAACCCAGGACACAGCTACGGCACCCATCGCCTGGCCGGCAGCACGAGTTAACGGGATATCCCCTCAACCTCAAACCTTGCCTCTTTCCTCAGCCAACCCCCCCCCCCCCCCCCCCCACACACACACACACCCTTCCTCTGCTCCTCACCTTGGAAGTTGGATTTGTGACGTCAGTGCAATCCCCTTCCCTTCTTCCCTCCCTCCTCCTCACCTTGAGGATGCCTCACAGTATAAATCCTCTCCCAACCTTCTTCAACCCCCCTCCATAGCAATGACAGGTAGATAATACAGTAGAAGTATAATATATTATACACTGTACTGCCGCCACTACAGTAGTCTATATATAGTTCTAGGTAAGACACGGTCAGACCTGTCAACGGATAAAGACGCCTCGGGATGGACAATGTCCATTGTTCCCGCTGGACGCGTCACACACACATATCACATACATACACACACACACACACTTATCACATGCATACACACACCTATCACATACATACACACACACCTATCACATACATACACACACACACCTATCACATACACACACGCACACCTATCACATACATACACACACACCTATCACATACACACACACCTATCACATACACACACACACACACACACCTATCACATACATACACACACACACACCTATCACATACATGCACACACACACACCTATCACATACATACATACACACACACCTATCACATACACACACACACCTATCACATACATACTCACATACACCTATCACATACACACACTCACACCTATCACATACACACACACACACTTATCACATACATACACACACACCTATCACATACATATACACACGCACACCTATCATCACATACATACACACACAGCTGAACTTTGTGGCCCGCTCAAGCCGGAAGTCTTCCCCGGTTCTTTCAGATTCACTTTGTCTGTCATTCAACATGGTCGACACGTGTAGTGTTTCCAATTAACTGTTCTAACCGAGCTGTAATTAAAATGTATAATGGGGAGCAGGCACTGGGAATCACAAGAAATGAGACAAACTTGAGAGAGTATGCCGTGCAGAAACAAGACAAAGCCAAGGAAAGCAGAAAAAATGGAGAAACAGAAAAAACAGAAAAACATTTTCCAGAGTGGGGTTCGAATCCGGGACCCAGCTACGGCACCCATCGCCTGGCCGGCAGCACGGACAGCGACCTAACCACTTGAGCTATCCGCTCCCCTCCCCACCTTACTGTCATTAGACAGTTTGTCTCATTTCCTGTAATTAAAAGTAAGGCAGCAATCAAACCAAATTACCGCCCTGAAGCTCATCGGGGCAGAAGTGGTCACAGCCGCGGGACGAGGGCCTGTCACTGTCAACAGTCCCAACCTGTGCCTTCTCCTCACTGGAGGGACGGAACGTACGTTTTGGCCGCTGCCCTCCCTCCCCGCCAGCAAAAACCAACCAACCTGCCAACTGGGACCGTCCAATCCAAGTGTGCCATATCTGCTAGGCCTGTTACTCCCTCGAGAGTTATAAATCCGTCTTTAGCAGATCGCAACCATCAGTTAGTCATTATATCATCACGGACTGATACACATACACACTCACAGATTGATACTGATACCCACACATACACGCACACACACGCACAAATACACACTCACAGACTGATACTGATACACACACACACACGCACAAATACATACTCACAGACTGATACACACATATATACACACTCACAACTCACATACTGATACACACACACACACACAAATACACACTCACATACGCACATTCACATACAAATACACACTCACATACACACACACACACAAATACACACTCACACATACACACAAATACACACTCACACACACATACACAGATAAAGAGAGAGATCTGTCTGGTGTAAACTAGTCGACCACCGTAACCAGACGACCCAAAGGATTTCTCGGACGTGTGTGCATCTCTTGACCATTCATTGTGTTCCCGCCACGATATTATTACACATTACACACGTACACACTTACACACGTACACACCTGTACTTATGCCTGAGACAGTGAGATAAGTCATTCTTTCTGGTGCTGCAAACTGCAACAACTGTGTAACGCACTGCTGTAGACTGTAAGCATGGGTGCACCATGACCTTTGACTTTTGACTTGGACGCCTGGGTGAATTCAATCCCGGATTGCACACTATCTGGATAACTTGACTGACACGCTATTTTGGATTACTTGGTTGCATTCCTGTCCCGTAAAAGGCAAAAAGCATGTGAGTTATCAAACCTTTCAATGTATAAGACTACTAGATACAACTACACACATTAAAATCATCAAGATTTGTCTGGTTTTTAATTTGTTTTTTATTTGTTTTGTTTTTTCGGGTTTTTTTCTTAATAAATTAGATTTCAGTGACACTGTTATATTATGCCAAAAGCCTGTAATTCAGAATTTATTTTGGCATAATGTCTTTTTTCTGAAATTTTATTTATCTGATTTATCAACACGTAAATTTGATAAAGAAGTTTGAATCTATATTATTCTGTGGTTTGGTTAAAATTTTAATCAAACCCCGCTGTGAAAGGGTTAAGATGATTTCTTTTCAAACTAGATAGATACAAATGACTCTGCAAATGGAAATCAAAATATTCAAGACTTGCCTGTTTTTTATATTAAACACCATATAAATCCATAGAGCTAATAATAAGACTATATACACACAAAATCAAGGGAGCTAACCTCTTTGTATAAATTAGATTTCAGTGAACTGACACATCGTGCTAAAAGACTGAATTTCATTTGACTGAAATCTGATCGATCTTTGCATAACATGATATATATTTTTTTTTTTTAATCAAAATTACTTATTTTGCATACTGTATTTCAATTCGGTTCGAATTAGACCTCGCTGTGAAAGAGTTAAACAATTGTTTGCGTTATGTAATATATAAGCATGATATAGTCTAAAGGCGGAGCTCTCTGGATAAATTAACCCTTCCACAGCGAGGTCCGATTCTGACCAAACATAATACACATACTTAACTTTCAAGAATCATGTCATGTTCTTATTCTAGATAAATGATATCTGAGTGAACTGACATCCAATAGCCTAAATTTCAGGCTTTTGGCATACCTGTGTATGTCTGTCCACTGAAATATTTTTTTATCTTGTATGAGATCAGGCAAATTTTGAAGATTCTGATGTACGCCGTTAGTAACTGAGAAAGAATCTTAGCAACGAAAGGGTTAACACGCTGTCACACGGAGATTCTATAGAATCAGGGGCCTCACTCGGATATCTCTCCCAGATCCTGTCACGGCACCCATCGCCTGGCCGACAGCACGAGACACTAACCACGTGTCCATCCACTCCACAGATGGCTTAATGGTTGGCTCGAAGTCTCGTACTGTTGGCCAGGCGATGGGTGCCGTAGCAGGGTCCCGGGTTCGATCTCCGCCCATGTAAATTTCATGTTTCTCTGGATTTTTTCTCTCCATAATTTGTCTGCTTTCTTTGGCTTTACAAAGTCGAGTTTCTGCACTGCATAATATTATTTCAAGTTTGACTCATTTCTTGCGGTTTCCAGGGCTTGCTGCCCACCTTACTATTATTCATTTCATAAATAGTTTCGAGCAGCTAATTTTTCGTGTTTATTAATCGGAGGCCGGGTAATGAGGCTGCCTGCATGGCCCCCTATATGAGCGATTCAGTATTGAATCAGAGTGCGTTCCCTTGAGTGTGCAAAGCTGTCCGGATGATGAAGATGTTCCTTGAGGTCCATACGTCACCTGTGACACTTACACACACACACACAAAGTTACACACATATACACACACTTACACATACATACACACACACACACAAACACACACAGACACACACTCACACACTCACACACATTCGCACACATACACTTATACACACAAACTTACATACATACACACATACACACACGGGGGTACACATACATACACACTTACACAGACACACAAACACACACAGACCTGTCAAGGATGTGACAACCACTTGCAGGACTTGCGTACAGGCACACACTAACACACACAATATAATAGCATACATACACATTCATATCTACACACACACACACACACACACACATACAATTATACTACACATGTATACAAACCTCAAGCCTGTATGCGTGAAGTCGAAATACTCACAACAACGGCCACACTGTACTAACACACACTATAGACTGTATGAGTTGAGGCCAAATACTCACAAAAATGTACTTTGGTACAATCCCTCAGTCTCTGAGGGGTGGTTTTCTTTGAATAAGCTAAAAAAAAAATTACGTTATGTTTTCTTTATATCATTTTCATTTGCCGTTTTTATATAATTTATTCATCCCGACGAAAGCATAGGGGACAGAAACGTTGATTTATTTTTAGCCTTATGTAATGTATTTTGTTGTTGTCATCTGCCTGCATATCGACCAATCCTTCTCTCGTGGTACCAGGACTTTTGCTGTGAGACCACACCACCACAACTACCGCCACCATCCCCAGCACCACCAGCCCCATCAGCAACACCACCACCACCACAACAACAACTACCGCCCCCATCCCCAGCACCACCACCGCAACCAGCAACATCATCACTGTCTTTTACTGATTGTGGTTGCCATGGTAACATTACTCAATGCAGGAACGGTGAATGCTTTAAACGTCACATCCGGTAAGAATCTTACGATATCCAGTCTCCACACAGTTGGACACCTACATACCTACAAACGTGTTTATCCTATCTACCTATCATATCTACCTATTTGCCTATCCTATCTACCTATCATATCTACCTATCTGCCTATCCTATCTACATATCCTATCTACCTATCCTATCTGCCTATCCTATCTACCTATTTGCCTATCCTATGTACTTACATACTTGCTTATCCTATCTACCTATCTGCCTATCCTATCTACCTATCCTATCTGCCTATCCTATCTACCTATTTGCCTATCCTATGTACTTACATACTTGCTTATCCTATCTACCTATCTGCCTATCATATCTACTTATCTTCCTATCCTATCTACATATCTGCCTATCCTATCTACATACAAACTTGCCTATCCTATCTACCTCTTTCCTATCCTATCTACATACATACTTGCTTATCCTATCTACCTATCTGCCTGTCTTATCTACCAACATACTTGCCTATCCTATATAGCTATCTGCCTATCCTATCTACATACAAACGTGCCTATCCTATCGACCTACAAACTTGTCTATCCTATCTACCTACATACTTGCCTATTCTATCTACCTACCCACTTACATAACAACCTACCCACCTACCTACCTATCTACCTGCATACCTACCTAACTACCTACCCACCTACCTACCTATCTGCCTGGCTACCTACAAACTTGTCAATCCTATCTACCTACCTACTTACCTAACTACCCTCCCACCTACAAACTTGCTTATTCTATCTACCTAGCTACTTTCCTAACTACCTACCCACCAACATAACTACCAACCTACAAACTTGCCTATCCTATCTACCTAGCTACCTACCTAACTATATACCTACCTACCTACTTACTTACCTAACTACCTACCTACCTGTCTTCCCACCTGCATACCTTACTCTATACCTACCTACCTACCTATCTGCCTACTTGCTTACCTATCTGCCTACCTACCCAATTATCATCATGATCATTACCATCATCATCATCATTATCATCGTCGTCATCGTAATTATCATTATCACCATCATCACCATCATCATCGTCATCATCATCATCATCACCATCATCACCATCATCATCGTCATCATCACCACCATCATCATCATCATCATCGTCGTCATCGTAATTATTATTACTCCTCCAATCCCTCAGACTGCCCCGTGGACTGGCTCAAGTTCTCCGACAACTGTTACCTGTTTCGTGGATGGCCTCCCCTGAGCAGGGACGATGCTCGATCTGTTTGTTCCGTGAGTAGAAACAGGACTTCCATGGGCGCAGTGGCCTAATTTGGTAGCGACGCAGCACAGAACCCGCAGGGGCTCCGGGTTCGATTCCTACCAGTGGCACTTTGGTTTTTTCCTTAGGCTGGGCAAGGAAATTATTTACTCAAATTGCCTCACCCCACCCAGGTGTAAAGTGGGTACCAAATCCACAATTTGGGTTGTGAAAAGTAATCTGCGATAGATAGACTAGCATCCTATCCAATTGCCGTCGGGGATCGATTAATCAATTGATTATGAACTTTTGAACTGTTGAACGTTGACCTTTGAACTATTTCTTCAGAGCCATGGAGGAGGTTTAATAAGCGTGACCAGCAGAAGAGAACACAACTTCATCTCGCGGTCTCTACAGCTGCACGAGGGGTTTGGGTAAGTGATGTTTGATCCTCCCCTGTATGTTGAATGGTGCTGTCGGTCAGGGACCCCTTTTATTACACCCCCTTTTTGTAATGATAAAGACCGGTTGCTAGGTGCATTGATAGGCCCATAATGCACACTTGCATATTGGCACCGTAGCAACGAGGGGGGGGCCTTGAACTTTCATGACGTTGCTAGTGACGATATAATTAGACGCGCAAGAATACAATCTAAATGGTTTGTCTAATTATGGCATATTCTCTTAATTAAAGATTCAATTAAATAATTGCACAATTTCTGAAAACATTCCAATATATGCTGACTGTACTGTATTTTTTTAAAAATGGGGGTGTGATAAGATAATTGTTTAACTCGTTTTGGTTTTCGGCACTCGTTCTTGATGATAGCACTCCTAAAGTCGTGCTATGGTCAAGAACTCGATGCCGAAAACCAATACAAGTTCAAAAATTGTATAGTAAAACGCTGGGAAAAAAATATGCAAACATGTGTACTTTGAAACTAGCAGAGCGATTCTCTAAGTTAGCGTATGGACCGGGGAGACCATGTTTGATTCATTTTTACCGACAGTCCTCTCGGTTTCTTTCCTGGCAATGAAATTGACTCCCGACGTCTTACTTCACACGTAGCATGATGCCACACTTTGGGTCGAGGAAAGTAATATCAGATAGATCCAGAGGGTGGCAACAAGCGTTGTCTCTTGCACGCCTCTCTCTACAGGGCCAAAACGTCATTGTGTGTGTGTGTGTGTGAATGTGTGTGTGTGAGAGAGAGAGAGAGAGAGTGTCCTGTTTTGTTTTGTACCCTACTGCAGAGGACACTCTCATTGTTCCACCATTGATACCCACTGGCCTTTCGCCCCTCCCCCCCCCCCCCCTCGTCTTGCCTTGCTGTTCCCCAGAGCCCCTGAATGGTACACGAGCGGCGACCAGACAGTTGATCCCCAGGGTCGGGTCAGTCAGAGGTGGCAGGCTTTGGGCAGACCCATCACGGAGCCACACTTCTGGGAGGATGTCCAGCAACTGTCCCTGGAGCAGGGAGCTCTTGTCTACTCTGGCAATGGTGATTCAATTTTAACCCTCTCAATGCTAAGGAGCTCTTGTTTACTCTGGCAACGGTGATTCAATTTTAACCCTCTCAATGCTAAAAAGCTCTTGTTTACTGTGGCAACGGTGATTCAATTTTAACCCTCTCAATGCTAAGGTTATTTATTCCGAATCAAACTACTAACTAGATACATCCAAATCTTCAAGATTTCGCTGTTCTCGTCATACCAACAGATGAATAATATTCAAGTAAAAGTTGCATGTGCCAAAAGCCTGGCAAATGTCAGATTAGATTGACGTACATCTGATTTATTAAGTACCAGGAAATGTACAGTTTGAAACGTACCAAAATGTCTGGAACTGGGAAGGTACCGTACGGTTTTTCAGTACAAGATCCCGGAAATGGAGCATTGGTTCTTCGTATTGAGTGTGCTTACTCAAGAAAAGCTGTCGGTAGTTTTCGACGGTGTCGGTATGTTTCGGGAAAAAAACAAAAGAACGATGCACCCACTATAGACCTTAACCCTTTAACAGCGAGGTCTGATTCTAACAACGCAGAGCATGGAAAATCTTCCAAATGTACGTGTTCTTTCTTATACCAGATGCATCATATTTCATTTCAGAGACATATGCCAAAAAGCCTGAAATTTGATGCATCTGGTATTAGAACACGGGAATTTTGAAGATTTTGAAGATTTTGAAGATTCAGATGAAGGTTCTTAGAAATACCCTTAGCATTGAAAGGGTTAATTAAATTTTCTCCCCTTCCATCAGGGTCTGAGTTTCGATGGAGCCTGGCCGACCCTGCAGACAAGAGAGGCTACGTGTGTGAAGTACCCGTGGTGGAATCTTATCGAATCATCCAGGAACGAAGAGGTTACGGTGAGAATAGGCGTCATTCATTCGTGTAGCAATGGGATGTGTAAATAGGGAGGGGATCGCTAGGCCAGTGGTTATCAAAGGTGAAACAAAGGGAGGGGTTAACAGGCCAGTATGGTGGGACAAAGCGAGGGGATCGCTAGGCCAGTGGTTATCAAAGGTGAAACAAAGAGAGTGGTTGACAGGCCAGTATGGTGGGACAAAGCGAGGGGATCGCTAGGCCAGTGGTTATCAAAAGTGAAACAAAGAGAGTGGTTGACAGGCCAGTATGGTATAAAAAGAGAGGGGATCGCTAGGCCAGTGGTTATCAAAGGTGAAACAAAGGGAGTGGTTAACAGGCCAGTATGGTGG